>PYAF01004425.1:1023825-1035041 GCA_007407185.1 Glycine tomentella | reverse complement strand
TTATAGACATCAATAACAAAAAACAGTCTTAAATATTCCAAGAAGATATGATAAGATACTTTCATACATTTGCATTTTAATAAATAAGTGTCATTGTAAATTTTCTGATAAACATACATGTATGTTGGGTTTGAATAAAAAAACACGTATTTGTTTTAACTAATTTATGATTCTTTATTCCCAGAGTTGAATTTTAGATAGGAAAAAAAAAATGAGGAAGCCTTTATTTTTTCCATTTTTAAAAGACATTCACTACTTTAATAATTCTTTATCTTTTATATATAAAAATTAAAATAATTGAGAGTGGTTTTAGAACCAATTCTTCAACGTACAAGACTATTATTAGATTTTTTTTCTCTAGGTAATTTCTCTCCCTCTTCTATCTTTGAATTTATTTTTTAAAATAAATTATCAATAATTAAAAATAACCTTATATAAGCAAAATGTATGTAAAACACTTACCATTAAATTTCTTCTCATTATTATTCACTTTATTAGAGAGTGAGTTACTCAACTAACATACAGTTTAATATAAGCAAAATTGAGTTCATATTGTTAAATAAAATCTCTCGTTTGAGTCTTCTGATTAGATATCTAAATTTGTTAAATACATAATTTATCACAGTTTGATAATAATAATAATTATATACTTTAACTTTAAAATTTTCAATTTTATTTAAATTTAAAATAGCGTGTACGGACAAATTGTTAATATTTCCAATATATTGTGTTTTCCATATAAGACCACCAGTTAAAATAGAAATTAATAACTTTGGTTTGGTCAACGCTTTTTAATCATACCACTTGTGCCCCTGGTTGCTTATTCATTTTAACCCTCATTCACTACTTGTTTATTATTAAAGAAGAACTTCGATTCCATCCTATCTATTTTGTTTCCTTTTCCTTTTGTTTTCACATTGCTTGCTGTCATTTCAAAAGAGGCTTCCAAAGATAAGGTTTATAACTTAGAAAGTCTTTATTTCCTATATTTCAGTGTTAATATTCATTCAGTCACGGAAAAAAAGAAGTCAATGGACTAAATAAACGACTATTTACATGTTCGATGTCATCAAACTCAGTTTGCACAATGTGAATTTTAAAAAAAAAACATTACCAATTATTTTTTTTAATAAAAGTTCTTATCGTATAGGGTTGTTTTAAGATTTAAGGTTGTCTAACACAAACATAAAATGTATTATGTTCGTCTATTAGTCCCTCCATGTCTCATATAGGCTCTTTTTTCCTATGATAAGATAACTTGTTTCCTTTATTATGCGTTAAAATAAGATATGATAAGATTAGAATACCGTTGAGATATGATTATATACATATTGCATATACTTGAATATCATAAGATATGATACTATAACATGTATGAGATGATATGATCTAACTATGTGAAATTCCAGATTCTTGTTATTGGAGTGGGCCGATCATTACCTATGAATCAAAAGACATTGATTAGACCGGTCTATCATTGACCGAAAAATATACAATCCCTTATATTCAAGTGCATATAACAAAAAGAGACCAAGAATAAATTAAAAATATACGAAGTCATTCGTTCCCCATCGACGGAAGGGTAAAAAAATCAATTAGAATATTTGACATTTTGAATAATGAAAAAAGTTTCATATAGTAGAATTAAATTCATATTAGGATTTCAAGATTCTCCCGCAGATCAATGGAACGGATATATAGTTAGATAAAAACAACACAAGTGAAAAGGATAATTTTGTAATCTTGTAACAAATTACAAGTGAAAAAAAAATAGAAAAAGAAAATAAAGTTGCGTTGAGTCAACCACTGTTTATCATATCATATGACGTGGTTACTGATTTAACCTTAATCCGTTCCAGTAGTAACGCGTAACAATCAACAATGAACAAACCCCTAACTCTCTTAACCCCGAAGCACACGGTTTGTAACCCAAGTTAACTTGTTAGACCCACCCACGCTTTCTCTCTCTTTTTATAACAAGTCTCACACTAACGGCATATTCTCTCTCTCTCTCTCTATGCAGCAGCGCAGCTTTGATCGACCACGTCATTTCTCTCGCTCGCATTTTCCGTATTTCCAAGATCCGAACGCACTATCTTATCCTCCGGGATTCCGGTGAACCCCCCCTTCCCTTTAACCTTAAATATATCAACAACCACAACCAACAACCAACAACCTTAACCTTAACCTTTTTCTTTGTTTCTACCAAACACCATTTTTGTCTTCTATAACAGAGTAATGGTGGTGAAGATGATGAGGTGGCGGCCCTGGCCGCCTCTCCTCTCGAAGAAGTTCCAAGTGAGGCTGCTCGTGCGGAGGCTCCAGGGCTGCGATCTGCTGCGGAACGCTGCACGCCAAGGTTCAAGATTGGTCCTTGAGATTCGCTGGAAGGGTCCTAAGTTGACCCTTGGCTCTCTGCGATGGAACTCCGTCGCCAGAAATTTTACTAAAGAGGCGGACTTTGAACTCGACGGCGGTGGCGCCGCCGTCGTTCACTGGGACGAGGAGTTTCAGACTCTGTGCAATTTGAACGGTTACAAAGACAATGCCTTTCACGCTTGGGAAATCGCTTTCACTCTCTTTAATGTCAGTCTCTCTCTCTCTCTCTTATCCTTTTTCCCCTTACAACGGAATTGATTTCAAGAATTTAAAAATTGGATTGTCAAATAAAAGAACCAATTAAAAAAAGAAGACTATTTGAATTGGTGAAATGTTGTTCCTCCTTCAAAATTGGGGGATTATTATTGATCAAGATAGAAGGATTATTGTTCTAGGTTATTTTTTTTAAAAAAAAATGGTTTGGTGGAGTATTGAAATTTTGGATGATCGGGTTCTTTTGGGTTGTCACCGTCTTTGTCTTTCATCTGTTTCTTTTTCTTTGTAATAGGTTTGCATGTGTCTTTGTTTGGGACTATTGTTCTGTCTTATCTTTTATCTGCCTATCTTCCCTTTAAATGAATGTCATAATACTGAATAGGTGAGCGTTTATTTGTGTTCCGCGTTACCGATAATAATGGTGTTGACTTTTTGTTTTCTGACTACTAATAGGAGTTTTATTATTGAATATTTTTTGGATTTTTCCTTCCACAGTGGAAACTTTTGTGCAGTGGTTGACTTTTTTGTCTAAATGATTTCTGTATTTTTGTTTAATTTGTCATAGGTTAATTAATGACTAATTTCAGTTTTTTTTTTTTTCCATGGGTTAATAGCAAGGGCGTTGTTATCTTTTTTTTTTTTTTAATCTAAACAGAATTTGTATTTCACTATTGTAGCGATTGAACCAGAGGCCAAAAAACAAGGTTTCTGCTATTGGAACCGCATTATTGAATATTGCGGAATTTGCATCTTCAACAGATCAAAAGGATTTTGATTTAAACATTCCACTCACGCTAATTGGAGGTTCTGGGGAGCCTTCTCCTTTACTCTGTGTGAGTCTCTTTGCTGATTTATCTTATCTCATGCCATATAGGAATTCCTGTATATAGGCTGGTCCAATTTACAGTCACAACATTAAAATTCTAGCTTTCAGGTTTTGTCTTGGATTTTGATTGTATGCAGATATCAATAAGCTTGACGGAGCTAAGCGTAGCTCAAGAAAGCTTGGAGCCAGTTCAGAGATCTATAGTGCCTGTGCCATCACCCTCCGCCAAGTTGGGAGAAACAGCCTTGGCAGAAAAAGATGAGCTTTCTGCAATTAAAGCTGGTCTTAGGAAAGTAATGATTTTGACGGAGTTTGTATCTTCCAAGAAAGCAAAAAAGGGTTGTCGTGAGGAAGAAGGAAGTGAAGCTAGGTGCTCTAGGAGTGAGGATGGTGAATACAATTATCCTTTGGATTCTGAGTCACTTGATGATTCCGAGGAAGGTGAAACAGACGGGGGGAAGGAGGATTCCAGTGTTAGGAAGTCATTCAGTTATGGAACACTGGCCTCTGCAAATGCTGGGGGATTTTTTCATTCCAATACGAGAGTAAATTGTAATGATGAAGACTGGGTTTATTACAGCCATCGCAAGTCTGATGTTGGGTGTTCAGAGAGGGAGGATTCTACTGCTTCTTCTTCTCAGCCTTATTTAGTACAAAGTTCCAAGCGCAGCATACTTCCATGGAGGAAGAGGAAGTTGAGTTTCAGATCTCCTAAAGCTTATAAGGGAGAGCCATTGTTAAAGAAGGTGTATGCAGAAGAAGGTGGTGATGACATAGACTTTGATCGCCGTCAACTTAGCTCTGATGAATCCCTTTCTTTGACTGTAAGAATTCTTTCTTAACCTGTTTCCTTCTCATTGAAGTATCAATCCATGTCTTGTTTGCAAACCTTAACTGATCTTTTTGGGAGCAGTTTTAACCTAGTCCTCATTTGTGTGGTAATGATTGTAAACTAACAAAAATGTAGTGCATAAATCTCCATTGTTCAATGAAAGTATGATACCTAAGCCATTAACTTTTGACATAATTTCTAAATACTTTTGAAACTTTTGTTTCACACTTAGTTTATTTTACTCATGTTAATGGTTTTATATTTTTTTTGCCAGTGGTACAAGATTGAGGATGACACGTCTGCACATCGATCATCAATCTCTGAATTTGGGGATGACAGTTTCACTGTAGGGAGTTGGGAGCAGAAAGAAGTCATGAGTCGTGATGGTCATATGAAGCTTCAGACACAGGTCTTCTTTGCTTCAATTGATCAACGCAGTGAAAGTGCAGCAGGTGAGAGTGCATGTACAGCTCTTGTTGCTGTGATTGCCAACTGGTTCCAAAATAATTGCGATCTTATGCCCATAAAGTCACAGTTAGATAGTCTAATTAGAGAAGGGTCCTCAGAATGGAGGAACCTATGTGAAAATGATGCCTACAGAGAGCGGTTCCCTGACAAGCATTTTGACCTGGAAACAGTCATTCAAGCAAAAATACGTCCGCTTACTGTGGCTCCTGGGAAGTCCTTTATTGGTTTTTTTCATCCCGAAGGGATGGATGAAGGCAGATTTGACTTTTTGCATGGTGCCATGTCTTTTGATAATATTTGGGATGAGATTAGTCGTGCTGGACAAGAGTGCCCCAGCAATGGTGAACCTCACATTTATATTGTTAGTTGGAATGATCATTTTTTCATCCTCAAAGTTGAATATGATTGTTATTACATCATTGACACTTTGGGAGAGAGACTTTATGAAGGGTGCAACCAGGCATATATCTTGAAATTTGACAGCAACACAATGATGTACAAAATGCCAAATGTTGCTCATTCATCAGACGACAAGACATCCAATGACCAGCAAACTGTAGCAGAAATATTAGATCCTAATAATAGTCAAACCCAACAAGTAAATAGCAAGGAGGTGGATTCTGTTGCTGGGGAAAAAGAACAGTTGAGGAGTGAGCTAGAAGAACAAGTTATATGCAGAGGGAAGGAAACATGCAAAGAGTACATTAAAAGCTTCCTAGCTGCAATCCCTATCAGAGAATTGGAAGCAGATGCCAAGAAAGGTCTCATTTCTTCAGCATCCCTTTACCATAGACTGCTACAAATTGAGTTTCACTACACCCAACTGTTTGGTGAAACATCACCAATGGCTAGAGACCTTAGTTCTTGCAATAACTAAGGCTTCTACATAACCAAGCTGTAAATTGAAGAAAATGTGTCTATTCTAACTTATTTTACTACTTTAACCATTGACGTTCTTCTGATTTTGAAGTGAATTTAATTAACATATGGAGGCTCATTTACGCTTATGGTGCGAGCAATGAGTGAGCTGAGCTTTTATTTGCGCAGTTCTGTGTGGCACTTGCCTTGTTTTACCTGTAATTTTTCTTGGGAAGGTTATTCTGTAAATGGCTCTGTAATTTCCTTTTTCAAGTGAGTGCATGCTTTTGGCATCTGAAATGTAAGTTCTGAACAGATTCTACTAGTAAATGGCCCTGACGCGTGTTACTTTTGTTTTGCACTCTGATTCCGAGGTTCTATTTAGTTGTTGCCGGAAAGATTAAAATTTTATTTCGACTTTCTTTTGATTCTCGTTTTAGGATGTAGATGTGTTTTTTTCTTGCTTTGTTACTCAACAATACAGGTCCAAAACAAAAGATACAACTTAATTAGTTTTGGGCTCAGAAATGAGTTGTAATCTCCAGGTAAGAGTTCATCATCGTTTTACTATTTTTACTGAATGTTTACTAGGTTCTATTTAGGTTCCTATCTGGAACAATGTAGTTCACTTTTAAATCATATGAAATGCAGTTATGATGAACATAATGAATCGTTGTCGTAAATTTTGAACTACAGATTCTCCTTAAATTCCTCGTTGGCTTAAATATTATTCTCATCACAGTGTTCTCTGGAACACATTCCAAAGAATTCTACACCAACAAAACGTTATACTACTACTTCTTTGTCCCTAATTATAACATATAATTGATTAGTTTAGGTTTATTAAAAAAATTAGTTAACTTAACTATTAAATTTAATATGCCTTTATTTATAATTTTTTTCAAATTTATACTTAACTTTATTGGAAACCTATTAATCTTCTCTAATCTCTATAGAAAAAAAAAAAACAATTCAGGGTATTTTAATAAAAAATAATTAATATACAAAAGAGATAAAATAAAGTCTTATAATAACCAAAATAAATTGTTAACCACGTCTTATAAGTAAGTACGGAATATGAGATATTTAAGTGCTTTTTTTTTTTTGAAGTATCAAGTAGTCCTTTCTGTTAAACCCTGATCACTAGAGTTGTGATGGCATATGCAACTAATGCAATATTTAGTTCAATGCAACCTAAACCCTAAACGCATACTTATTTGATGAGTTTTTTTATTTTTTATTTTTATTGTATGGCGAGAATAACATCAATGCTTTTTCTTCTCTCATTTGCATATTTCTTCAAGCCTTCCTCAATCCATTTATATTTTTCCTAGGCACCTGACTAAAATAATCTCAATTCCATAGCATAGCACCCACCGTGTCCAAGTTTTGGGTGAAAAGCATCTCCGGCAACACAAATGTTGTCTTTACTATTATTTCTCAACATGAGCTCCCCGAAATGTTTATGAATATGTTTGGATAAGATTTTTTAGAAGTATTTTTAAGAGAAAAAAAAAAAAACTTCTTCATAAATGAAAATGAACTCTTTATTAATTAATTAGTTTTAGGTATTACTCAATCCGAAACATTGTTGGCTAGCTTTTGGATTCAAAATTTTGCATTGGCGGCGACACAAGGAAGGAGAGGTGTGATATTGCGTCATGGTGGAATGTGGTACGATGCCCTAGTTGCGGCAACACTAGGTCTAGGTCACTGGTACAAGGCCTTGGTTGAGGTAATGTGACAAGTGACAACGGTGATTTGGTTGTGTAAATGTGCGATGGAGTGGGAGAAATTAAAAATTTTGGAGTTGCACATTTCCTCTCTAAATTTGGCATCTGAAATTCAATTTTTTTTCTAAAAGAAGCATTGCATAACTAATATCTGACTATCAGGTGCTCATTTATTTTTTCTCTTAATATAATTTATATTTTATTATATTGTATGATAAAATAAATTTAGATAAAAAAACAATAATGTAATAGAAATATAGACAGACATGCGTGTGTGGCAATATATGTGTTTTCGTTAATAATAATAATAATAATAATAATAACACATGTTTAAACTTTTAATGTGATTGAGATTAATTTAGATACTTACCCTAATTATATTTAATGGTTTAAAATTGATTCTATTAACAAACTCAAACAAACGAATCGTTACCATAGGACCATTACCTTTTGCATAGGCTTTTGTTGACGTACCACAACATTTTTTCTTTTTTGAGGCGTAAACGATTTACTAAGCTAGCTACTTTTATTTCTTTCTTTATTATAATTTATAACCCAAAACTAGAATAATTTTTACGTCCGCTTCTGTTGACACTACACTTCTGCTCACTGTTAGGCCTAGCACACTGGAGGAGTTTCCTCGTAACTCTGTTGCGTTTTGTGCATGCCTATTGAAAAGCGACATGTCTCCTACATTTGTGTAATTGGGTTCATCTTGCGTGGATGAGTTTCCACGGTATCTCGAGGAAGAGATCAATCCACAAGGATAGGATAATACGTTTTTACTCGGTTTCCATTTCATATTTTGTTATTGCTTCATTATTTTGTTTCTTTTCTTCTTTTTATTTTGGTTTCTATATATAGTAGCTAAATCTCTAGTAGTCTCTTCTATATTCTAACAGGGTATATAACTTCTTGTCCAACTACCTTTTACGAAGTTTGGCTTCAAAAGCCATGGATCCTAGCTAGCTCCTCTTAAATTAACACCTAGCTCTTTATGAAAACATCGAATTCAATTTCCCATTCAATCGTACAAGATTAATAGTAACCGATCGAGTAACATGTTTACTAGTCAGTAGTCACTACACAACATTAGCTTGTAGTTTTTACATCTAATAGTACGAGTTTCATACAATGTCCATTTCTAAGGACTCTACCAGGTAGACAAGGCTGGTTCGTTACATGCCAAGAAAAATTAAGACTAAAAAGAGAAAAAATCAATATAGTACAAGAAGAATCATATAGAACTTATGGCCACCTTTGCGTTGTTTTTTCTTTTCATTTTCAGTTGATATCAATAATTATAAGAAAAAGCATCACTTTATTTTTACTTTTTCTATTTCTTATTTCCACAAATTTATAAAGAAAACAGTGACAACAAAACTAGATTAACTTCGTTGTCACCTTTTCTTTAACAAATTCTTGAAGACAAGATATAGAGTAAAAATAAAATTGATGCTTTTGTAATTAAAAATATATATCAACTAAAAAATGTAAAAAAAAAAAACGCACCAAAGGTGAGATAAATTTCTAGCAGCAAACGGGGCATTTGACAAGGCCATTCTCGTTGCACTCAGAACATCTAACGAAGCATTCATCGTTGTCGTTGTTGTTGTCCCTATTGTCAGTAAACACTTTGCAACTTCCACAACAGTTGGAACAAATAGTGAATCTCATGTTGGCGCAGCCAGTGCAAGGAGAATCACTAGAGTGAGTTGGTGTTCCTTCTAGAAACTTCCCAAGCCACCCCATCTCATGCAACCCAACCACTTCATCAGCTCCTCCAATGTACCTTCCCTTGATGAAAAGCTTCGGAGGAATCACTTTCCCTCCCAAGATTTTCCACAACTCCTCTCTGAACTCCAAGTGAAGAGACACGTCCCTCTCATGGTACATTATTTTGAAGCTCCTCAACAAGAAACGGATCGTGTTACAGTCCTGAAAGGTTTTCCTTATCCCTCTCAAGCTTGTTGTGTAGAGAATGATTGAGTGGCTATTCCCCCCTTGTGGACATAACTCTTTGAAGTCACTGAGAGATGGGTATTCATTATTGTTGCATGATGGCATTTTAGTAACCACTAACTTTTCTTTTGCGAGTTCAGTGATCTTTTTGGACCCTACGGTGGTTTCTTCCTCTTCAAAATGATTATCATCCTCAACCACTAGCTCGGGTAGGTTGTTCCCTTTGTAGTCATCATATGGGGTTGGGAACTTTTTCTGAAGAACTAGGTCTTGTTTCTTCAAGTTGGTTACGGTTGGGACGAGTTTTAGTTTTCTCACAAACCTTCCTCTCACCATTATTCCTTTCGTGTTTTGTAGGTCTAGAAAATTGGATGCAATGTGATTGGTGTCGGTGTTAGTCACTCAAAGATTGAAGAAAAAGAAGGGGTGAGAATGAATGAGCTAGCACTAGCACAGTGGGGTTAACGATGAATTTTCTCTTTTGGTTTCAAGAGAAGATTGAAAAGCTGTGCGTGTGATGATGTTGGGTTTGCTTTTGAATTATGATCACTGGATGGTCTGGGGGCAAGACTATACCCACTCCCCATCTTTTATCAGGTTAGAGTGGGACTGAGACGCTTTACCTACCAATACCAATTTGGTGCCTCAATCATGGTGTGGAATATGAAGGTGTTGGAATAAGTGTAAAAGTAAAGTCTCATATAGAATAAAAGTGACGAATAAAAATGACAAGATTAAACATTATCATATAATTTAGAAGAAAACTTATAAATCAAAAATTTAAATTTTAAATTAGAATGTGATGTAAATTTTACTTACATGATTGTTCATGATTTATTGATGAAAAATCTTCCCATATTTATCCCTTAATTATAGAAAAGATATTTGTTAATTGAAAATTATAGTGGCTAATATTCCCTTATATCATTTGCCAATTTGATGGGGGAAACTATACCAGCCTTATGTAATCTCAATTGGGCACATGATTCAGGTGGTTTGATACCAATGTTACTTGGGGTGCCCTTGGACCACACTATTTGATTGCCGAATGCGAAGGAGACAAAGTGTGCCGGTGATCATGATTCTACACATTCGGGTAAAAGCCGCGTTGTCTTCAGACTGTAACAACATTTGGGATAAATGTTTAACTCGACTATGACTTTGTTGGAAACTAAATGAGAATAAAATTGTATGTTAATTTACTTGCAATGGTGAAATGCCACTAAGCTGAGTTACTTAAACTCAATTTTCACTACTACAATATATATGTTTAACGACAGGAAAACAACGACGGTCGTATAACACCCGTCATCGTATCTAATGCGGTGGCATTTTTGCAATTATCAGTAACTTTTCAACTTTATAAGCTACTTAAGACGACGGTTTCTGTGATGACCGATGTAGTATGTCGATAATCAAAGACGGTGTTACAAAATCGTCTTTGTATTTGCAAAAAAATTTACCAAAACGCATGCGTTTTGTGTGTAGGAGCTTGTCAGGTTGGTGTAAATTAGTGGGTTTTGTCGAGCCACCTCATTTCCTCGTGCCCTAGGTTAGCCTCACCCCCAACCTCAGCTTCGTTCCTAACTCCTCCGCCTCTTTGGTTGGCGTCTCCGTCACTCCCTCCGGTGTCCGTGGTGGCCTTCCTCATCGTCTTCTTTAACGCCGCCACTGGTACCATGATCTATTCACATTACTCTTCTTTTGTTCCATTTATAATGTCGGGGCTTGGTGGGATTGGGATTGTCGGTGCTAAACAAAGGGATTGGTGACCATACGTTGGTTACTTTGTCTTTCATCATGCTCTAGAAACTAGGCTATTGTAAGCCTTTGTTGTTGACTGAGTATAAAAGGTTTAAGATAAAAAAATAAGTCTCTTGTGAATTATTGTTTCCAAAGTAGGTTTTCACCTTTTTGAATGTGGGCATCCTGGGTCCAAAGT
>PYAF01004425.1:969932-1005702 GCA_007407185.1 Glycine tomentella | reverse complement strand
AAAAAAAAATCACACACAATTTATAACTCAGAAAAGAATAAGTTGTTCCTATTGTGATTTCAACAAATTAATATCAATCTAATTAACTTTTTTGCTTATTCCAAAAACCAATTAATACTTTATGTATCTTCATCAAAATCTGATGCATCCTACATTTAAATTAAGAAATTTTATATAAATTACCAAATAATTAAAATATTAAAAAATATTCAAAAGGTAAATTATTAATATTTCTTTATTTTATTAAATAATTAACTCAAATCCTTGTATTTCCTATTGTTTTTCTACTTTATTTTTCTATAGAAAATTACATTAATTAACTCTCCTGAATTTTTGTTAAAATTTCCCTGATGTCTCCTTTTTTTAAATTTTTACCCTAACTTTCTTAATTGTTTTAAAAAATAATACGCTTACGTTTCTTATATATTCCACAAACTTCCCTTAATTATTTTAAATACATTATACTGCATACACCTATAAAGGAATTACTATAAACGTTTTAAAAAAGCATGAGAACATGTGCAATATCAAGAAACATAAAAGAGAGTTAGTGTATTTACTAAGTTTTGTATTAGTGCCTCCTTAGTCTAAGTTTATAGTTAAAAAAGAGTTGTGTATACTATGAGTGAATAAAGAAAGGAGAGAACCAACGGCAAAAAAATTTAAATATTATAGTTTTATTAATAAATTACTTATATACTGTCGTTTCAAACCAAATTACGTATATATGGCAACGAGATACGTCTGCACGGGGCGAGTTGGGTCACGAAGTCACGCCCAGCTGGGGCGCCACTGATGGCGTATGCTCTGGGCGCCTCCCTGCTCCATTGGCGCCTACCCCAGGCGTGTTTCTGCCCCCATTGGCCTATTTCCTTCGTGCATGATGAGAAAGTGAAAGAAAGGAGCCAAAATCATATTTCCACAGCCATTAACATTCTCCAGGAGGAGAAAGAAGGTCAGTGTTGAAAGAGCAGCTCGTATCAACTCGTCGATTTTCTGAGTCTTTTCTCTGCAAGACTAGCAGTCTTGTTCTGTGGTTCTGCATAGCATGAGAAAATGACAGGAAAGGGAACAGCATTAAGAGTAAAAGAGGTAGATAGGCCACAAAAACTATTAAATAGACCCAGTTAAATCTGATAAAAGTCGATGGTAACGGTCAGACAAGCAGCCAAGAATCGGCGGTTCAAATACAGCAAAAAATGGCTAATATGAAACACAACAAACAACTCGTCCTACACAGTTGCAAGATTTGAGTACAACTAAGACGTCCAAATATCCTTGTAATGGCTGTTCTATGATACATGTCCTTGACAAGAACTCTCCTCCAGCATTCTAAATTGAATTCAAATGACATGCAAGAACATTTTTTAAAAATCGCCACACCTTTTAGAGCCTCCTTAAAACAAAGTACATTGCTAAAATAATCATTGTGACATCCTAATGGAATTGCAACCTGTAAATGATCGATGCATCAGAAAATATATAAATCAACCAAAGTTTCAGCACAATAAATAAAAATTAAGAGGGAAAATGTATTCATTCTTCAGGGCCTTAAAGATATCAAGTTATCTGACAACATCCAGAAATACTAGCAATGCTAGATAATGCAAAAGCTCTGTCATGAAACTCAGAAGAAAACCCCTTCTCTGTATTAAGCTTTAATGGATAATCTGCAACAGTGGGAATAACTAGTATTCCATCATCCTGTGGGAGAATCAAAACAGAGGTGATAACTGGTAAGAGCATAGCATGGACAGATACAGTAAGCTTAACAAAACCAAGTTTGTATATGGCTGCACAGTCGCGCCTGCATTGGGCGCCACCCTCACCCTGTCCCGCCTGTACTGGGCGTCACTGCCACCATGTTGCGCCTCCCGTGGGCGTGTCTAACTGCCATATATACGTAAAAAGATTTGAAACAGCAGCATATAAGTAATTTATTAATAAAATTATAATATTTAAATTTTTTTGCCGAGAACCAACTCATCACCAAACACCCTTTGATTTTTTTCTCCTCTTTTCCCCATTTAGTTTACTCGGCTTATATATTTATAACACTATTATCGTCAAGTTTAAAGCAAGAAAAGTGTGATAGATAGATAGATAGAGAAAGAGAGGAGAGAACCATCACCCTATCAAAGCCATAGCCATGCCTAGGAGAAAGAAAATGACAGAAAAACCGATTGAGGATTTTGTGACAAGAAAAGCTTGCTACTAAAAAAGGCGAGAGATTTTGTTGAAAAGGGTGGAGGATCTTACCACCCTTTGTGATATGGATGCATGTGCAACCATCTTTGGTCCAGGGGATAATGTACCTAATGTGTGGCCATCCCATGACAAGGCTAAAGAGATGCTCGATAAGTTTGAGAATGCTCCATTGTCGACTCGATTAAGAAAAAACATAACCCCACAGGTTTATATTGAACGAGCCAATAACACGATTGAAAATCAACTTGTCATTCTTAGGAAGAAGAACGATGAGAAAGACATGTCAAATTTCATGCATCAAATCCATGATGATGGTAAGTCTTTATCTAATTTTATGCGAGTAATATATCTCGTTTACTTTCTTATGTAGAGGGGAAATTGAAGGGTGTTAGAGTGAAAACTGACTTTTCTGAGCAGCAGTTGTCTCCTAAACCTCCGACACCACAAGTTTCTTGTCCTCTACAGAAGGATGTTGATTCTTGGGTTAGCATAGATGAACAAGTTTTCCAGCAACAATCATTCTTCGGTGATCTGAAAGAAAATGCTAACATAAATAGTGGTTTTGATAACAATATAGCTGGGAGCAACATAGGGCTACCACCACATACATATACGCATGTTGGTGATGTTGATTTTGAAGGTTTCAATCAGGGTGATGTTGATACGGTGTTGCCTTCAAACAATTTTGGAGGCCTCATTAATGAAAGTGGCTTAGGGTTTGGTGTATTGCCTCGAGATGATTTTATAGGTATCAATGATAATAGTGATTCAGGACTTTTGTATGGAAGCTCTTCTAGTGAAATTGGAGGCAATGACATATGGTCATCTTAAGGAAATTTTGGAGGCACAATTGTTGGAAGTGATATGATGTTGCCTTTCAACAATAATTCCCAAGGCAACATTATTGGAACTTTCATGGGAATAGGACAACATGATGAAAATCAAGGAGGATCCGTTAACAATATAGGGTTATGGGGTCATCAAATCACCCTTGGAACCAATAATGATGGAGCTGCCTTGGAGAGATCTATTCATCCAAACTTTGTTTGCACTACCAATGGCGAAAACTTGAACCTTGGATTTCCTTCTCATGCAAATCTAGCTAGTACCGGTGAAAGAAGTGATATTGAATGACCTACATTTGCAGGAATTTTCTCCTTAAAGTTTTTGGTATATATGCTACATAGGTACGATATATACTGAGACGTGGTCAAACTGCTTCTCTTCATGAATATCTATTTGTTTTAAGTGTTATATATTTCTTTCGTGTTAAGAATTATTTGACAAACTTATAGTATAGTATGTTTCATATTCTTCTTTCACAGTAATTGTGAAACTCTTTTACTTTCCCTAATTTTGTTGTCGTTTTTTCTCTCCTAATAATGTTTCATTTTCCAAAAAAATAATACTATACTATAAGTTTGTCAAATAATATTGTGACATGATATGATTCTCTTTTATTACTACAGGTGAAGAACACCCCATTTCATGGTAACCATGGAGATCGACCATTAGTTCTTATCATGCCATGAGCAAGCAATCTTTAGTCGAACTTTCTATAAGAATATTCACCCTTAGTTAGTAGTGATATTCTTGATGTTCTTACTGATCATGCATGTTGGCTATTCACTTGTAAGGATATTTTATCTCTTTATATGTCAGTTTTTAGTGTGCGATTCACCTTGTAATGGTCATTCATTTTATGCTAAATTACTTTCCATAATATTGAAATTTTTAGCTTGCAAGTTGTAGTCAATGTTATTTTGGCAATGTTGCTCTATATTGAAAATTTTCATACTTGATTAACTAGTAATTTTTGTAATCAAAGTTATAATAATTTGACAACATTTTTAAAATGTAACAAAATGCTAAATTAATATTACTGTTAAAAATATTGTCATTAATATGTAAAAATATTGTTAAAAGTCTTTAATGGTGTAGACTTTTATTAGCCAACGCAAGTTAATGGCTAAGACCTGGGAGTAGGTCCAGAGGAAATAATGGGTGCGTGGCATTGTTGTAGAGTACTACAGAAAGGCATCTTTAGCCTTTTTTTCAAGTATCCATAACTATTATTCCCTCCAGGTTGTATTATAAGAAAAAACATTATCTTTTTTCTTTCTTAAATATAAATAAAATTAATTAATTTTATCTTATTTAATAAAATTATTTTAAAAATATCATTCATTTCATAGAGTTAAAGACCTTCTTATATTTCATATCAAATTTCAATAATAAATAATAATTTAGGAAAAAACTTATTTTATTTTAAAATTAACATAATTTAATAAAATAAACTAATTAAAAATTTTTAATGAGTGTTAAATACTTTTTTTCTTATAATAAAGACAGTCTAGGTATATAAAAGAATTTTGTTTTCTAGGTTTGACTTTTGTTATTTTTACCTCCCCAATTAGTAAATATACCTCCTTTCTTGATTTTTTTCCCAATAGTTTTACTTAATCACCCTTCCTTTCTTCTCTTTCGGAGATGGGAACTAGGCTCCTCCATTTTGCTACACTGATCAATCCATCATTACGCTTTTAGCGCTTTGCATAAATTCAAAACTAACACAATTGTAAGAAAACAAATGCTAGTGCAGCCAGGGCGGATCCAGAATTTTTAGTGGGATAAAAAATAGTCTAATATTTTCTGACACAAAAAATTACATAAGTTTTATTAAAAATGGTAATAAAAAATTAAAAACAGTAAAATTTATAAGGATCAAGTAGTGAATAAAATTTAGTATCAATTTATTCTTTCTTTTATCTTTTATAATTATTTAAATTTATCTTATTAAAAAATTTATTTTGTGGGGGAAAAATCTATTTTTCTATATATTCAAATAAAAAAATTACTTTGTGGGTACAATTGTCTCGATCATCCTCCAGATAGATCCGCCCGGTGGGTGCAGCAAGCAAGTTGGATTCAGGCGACATACTTGGTGGTGATAAATTCTTAATGTTGTAGAAAAAAGCTCTTAATAATTAAGTTAAAATGACAGTGCAATAGCTTTAGCTGAAAAGCTTTATTTAATTTTACCAACAAATTAAAAGAAAATTATACCAAAAGGTAATTTGGATGATAAAAAATATAAAACGGAAAGAAGGTATGTTGAATAATTAGGGGAGTTAGGAATAATAATTGCCTTTAGGTTTTTCTTTGAATGGGTTCAATTAGCCCAATTTACTTTTTTGTTCTTTCACGTTGGACTAAATGGCCCAATCATAATTTTACTATTTATAGAAAAAGGATAAATAAATAAAAGGATAGTAAAATGCTCAAATAATAATAGTAACTGTTTTCGATTCCCTCATATACAAAATAATAATAGTAATAAAAAAAATGGGGACAACATTAAATGTATACATTCACGTGTGATATCTCTGTTTTTCTAGTTTTTTTTTTCAATTTTAATTTGTTAACTAATAAACAGAATGTTGTGTTCCATGTTATTGTGACCTATTAGTAGAATTATTTTCTTGACATATTGGTGTTATATTAATTTAGTGTTTCATTTCCACTATAAGTAATAACCTTTCTTTGTATAAGATCGATTTGAAGAAATCCCACTCCAAGTTTCATACACATGATCATCCTATAGAGATGATGCGAATGTTTATCTAAGTACCTTAATTAATTATTTATTCAATAAATTAATATGATCGATCATAAGAGAATTTAATTAATCATATATAAATTTTATTTTGATGTTTAGATAATAAAATAAAAAGAGTTTATTTTAACAAGTATTTTACGGAGATGTATTAAAATAAGCTAAAAAAATTAATAAGAAGATCCCAAGTCATTTATATAAAGTTCAAATAATCTCTAATCCATAAATTTTTTCTTAAAATGCTTTTCCTATCGCAATTCCAACTTTTCACTTAAAATCTGTGTTCAAAATTGACTTAATTTGTGTCGATTTGTATGTTTTCCAGCCTTGTTAGGGCTTTTTAAATGACCATACAAAAGTTACTCTTACCTTCTTATTATATATTTAACTGGTAATCAAATGACACGATCTTTACATTACATATGTTCTTATATTATTATTACATAGTAAATTAACCTTGCCAGTACGTACGTAATAGCTCTATACCAATTCCTGATATCATGCTTGGTAAACCAGTGAATAGTTCTATACTAAACCCACCATGGCATTATAATTATATATTTGCTAATGTGTGGATATTTCTTGTCTAGTTTAACTTTATGGGTATTCATATGCATTTTTTGAAAGTTCTTTACTGAAATAATGGGAAGAAAAAGTTGAAGGCATTCATTTTTCTCTCCTATTGTTCTTCATGGAGCTCGATAATTCGAGCCTTTGCATCTTATGACAGCATCTAACTAGCATCGATCATTTATTATAAACCGTAGCTAGACTAACGAACACCCTAGAAACCATGGTTAGGGATGCAAAGGTTACAAATTTGGGTTGTGCTTTTCATATGACTTTCAGTAGAAAAGGAAACCAACATGTTGTAATTTACCCTTAAAATATTATCCAGGGTAATCCTTTTTTTTCCCTTCTGACGTCTCAGGATAGTCTTTGAGTGCAGCGAAAGGTTGATGCTAGCTCTCAACGTAATATAGTAGAATGTGATTTCAGAATCTCATTATAAATTCGCACTTAAATTATAAGTCTAAAACCTCGAATTGTCAATTATCACCTCCCCCTTGGCAATTATATGAGAAACTTAGGGAGCAAGTTTAATTGAGTTCATATAGTTATTTTCTTCGAGAACTTAATTTCTTTTCCACTTAAATTATAAATTTATTCTGAGTTCATGTTTTTCATGCTTAATTTTAATTATATTTAGTGATTAATTAATTTTAGTGATTTTTGGTTAATAATCAGTATACTCTTGACTGTAAAATATACAAATTTAATGTATTTTTTTTTAACCAAATGTATTGATTATTTAAACGTCACTTTACTGTCATTATTTATTTGATACTGTTATCACGCCTTGATTGTTTCTGTTTTTTGCAAACATTATTTTGATACGAGAAGTTATAAATTTTTTTAAGAATTAAGTTTCTCTTATTATTT
The DNA here is from genome assembly GCA_007407185.1 of Glycine tomentella. Taxonomy (NCBI): domain Eukaryota; kingdom Viridiplantae; phylum Streptophyta; class Magnoliopsida; order Fabales; family Fabaceae; genus Glycine; species Glycine tomentella. Next base: position 998,435 of record PYAF01004425.1, on the reverse strand, counting down.
TATCTATTTTGAAAATGAGGCAAAGCCATAATATTCTACTCAATCGAGGTAGTGCTACCCCAATAAAATCCTGTCATAGCAGTTCGATACGCATCATAGGAGGTGAAAGAAACATAGCAATGTCAATAGAAATCTGATGAGAATAAGCTACTAAAACATCAGCAACGCTATTCCCCTCCCAGTTTCTCTTATTCTTATTTCTAAGAATTAAGGTAGTATTTACACTTTAGAAATATTTGTGCACTGAAATTGAAAGAAAAATAATCACATGACTAAAATATCTCTTTCATTTCACATTTACAATTTTGAAAAATTACTTCAACATCAACATCACCTTTAACCCAAGTTAATTGGGGTCTGTGACAGATCAACACAATAATAGATATGTGAAAGTTGAAAAAAAATGATGAAAGAAGAAAGAGAGAAAAGAAAAGGAAAAGAACTAAAAAGAGATTGTGTGGAACATATAGATAATAACGGGTCTAACCCTTCATCAAATTTATAGTTTTTCTCCATTTCATCCTAAAAAATATCTTCCATCAATCTATATTTCACTTCATTAACTCTTGTTTAATTATCTTTCCTAGGTAAGTTTCGATCTACCTCTATCTCTCTTTGTGTCGAGTTCTTAACAGATTCTTATTTTTTACATAAGTATTCAGGAATAGTCTCATTATGTATCCAAATCACAATTTTGAAAAATTATTTAATAATTTTAATTTTTAATAATAAATTAAATCACGTAACTTTTTTGTGAACCTAATGAGATATTTTCTCTATTCCAATTTTTTAACTTTAAATTTGGACTGTCATCCTTCAAGGAGGTTGACTTATCAAACACTCACATTTTTCAAACTCAATGCTTGAGGGCATGCTTTCCTCCATGGAAATCGAGAAAACTGACTTATCTAAGTATTCATGTCTTTAAAACTTAACACTTAAGGAACTATGAATTGCATGTTCTCTCATAGTTAAAATCGACCATGCATAACAAAAGAAGGCCGGAGCTTAACACTTATAAATTGATTAAGGGATGTCTAACTTAGTAATAGGATGATGGGCCTTCGACACATAAGCTCAATCACACTCTCTATTGAAGGACAAGTGTGTCTCCATCTTGGATTTAATTACACTCTATAAATAAGGGTGACTTCCTTGCTCACCCTAGGTCACAAATATGAGGGCACACTAAGAGTTATGACATCAGCCTTAGGCTCCTCGGTGTTCCCTACGTGAACAAAATTATTGTTCATACAGGTATTTTTGCTTGAATAACTCTTATAATTTAATAATTTATTACGCATCATTTTAGGTGTATATATTAGCATACATTTCATATATATAATATTTTTTATGCATGATTTTTTTCATCGAATTATTAATCTTATCATATGTTTTATTTTTCTCTTATTTTCCATGGAATGTTTTATACAAAAGTAAAGTACAACTAACATTTGTCTAAAACGAGTACTTATATTACAAGGATCGATGTTGCGCACATATAAGATAATATAGGAAAAAACTAAAAAATCTTTTACGCATATATATAAATAAATGTATACATGTAATATTATCCATTTTATTTAAACAAAAGAGTACATGAATGGTGTATTCCAACTGTTTTCATCACAATCTATTAAATTTGTTTATAAATTCTTGATTTAATAAATAATTATGAATGGTGAAAATATTATTTTTACTTTTGTATATAAAACTTCAAAAGTTATGTGTACGGGTACAGACAAATTAAACGTAGAAACAAAAGCGTGATTAGCAAGCCAAAACTTTTAGGAATGGACGTCTCTTTCTCCACACCACAACCTGTTTTGGTTTTTATTTTAACACAAAAAGTAAGAAAAGCACTCTTGGACTATCCACACGAAAATCATAGTGGTAATCTGCTAAATGCTAATCTTTTAGCAAGTGCAATAGCTGTGGATCCACATCCTATGTGGAATTCAAATGTATAGTAATAGCCAAAATACAAACACACCCACCTCTTTTTTCTACGTGCCCTTACATTAGATTTCCACTTGGAAGTCCACTGTGCTTTTGGGTCACCACGCGTTCTTCATAACAGTTTCATTTTAAAATTTTCATTTAATTACTTTTATTTTTTGGAGTATAGTGTTTGGGTAATTTTCTAATTTTTAAGATTTCAATTTTAGTCACCATATTTTTAAATTGTGTAGTTTTGAGACATACTTTGATCAAGATTATTGATATCAGTTTTAATTTTAAAATTAATAATTTGTTTTTAAAAAAATATTTCACAAAATTAAAAAATAAATAATTATTTCTTAAAATATATAAATTGTATTAAAGATATATTAAGAATTCATTTTGATAACGATGGAAGAAAGAAGCAATTTCTTAATTTACAAATAATATTTTATTATATAGCGTTTTTTTAGAGAACTGATTATATGGCGTTAGACTTGTGAACAACATGAAATGAAATGGCTATCTGCATTGTTTTCTTTAATTTTATCTCTTAGTAGAATTAAAATATATTATTTTTAATTTCATGACTCGTTCATTTCTTTTTAAAGTATATTATGAATCTTGCATGTTATGTTTCGTAAACTTCTTATATGTTTACCAAACGGTACTTTATAATTTAAAAGGAAAACATTACGCAAGGATACAGATATAGTTTACTACTAATGTATGTAGATTTGGAAATTTCACTTTCTTGTCTGGGCGGTTTGAAGAATTAATTCCTCTAATTACTGAATTGATGAATATTCATTTTTTGTCGTACGTTGGGCACTTGGGTTACTATGATTGGATCTTCTACTCTGTAATTGTCTTTTCATCATAGGGAAGAGATCTACTATATCTTACTAAATGAAAATATATATTTCATGCACTGCATAGAAAGTAAAAGGGATATGAATTACGTAAAAAGAAAAGAATATGGAATACACCATATACAGCAATTTATATGTGAAAAGAGAAAGAAAAAAATGGAACACCAATCACTAGCAACAATGTTGTTGGTTTGGTCCAATATTTGATTTGTTGGATCTAACAACACAACCTTTTAGGGATAATTACACATTCACAAGTACGGAGATCTTTTTATAAAGTAGCGTTTATAAGACTAAACAATTTTTTTTCATGGCCAAGTGATTGCACACCCATCTATATTTTATACAATATTTAATGAGTGTAACTCAATTGATATAAGATGATGAGTTTATGAGAAAAATTTAAATTTTATTTTTACATAATATATTTTAGGAAATGAACAATGAATTTTAAGTGTGACTAAATCTCAAATTGATGATTAATCTCATATTCGACTTAAAGAGCTGAAACTTGTAGGAATATCTCGAAGTCCCACAAAAATTAAAAACCCTTTGTGGTGGGTTTTTTTTATATATTGTTTATGCATTTCTTCTCTTTATATTGCAACGACTTTGATTGTCGACTTCGTGACGATTCTCACGTTGTGACACTTCACACGATAATACTTCATTCAACATCCTTATTTGTTAGAATCCTCCATCGATTAGAATCCTCCGTGAATAGCCTTTTCTGAGTCCTTGACAATAAACTCTAACACCTCTCAACTACTTTCAAGATCATTGAGTGTTCCCTATAAACTAACACGAAACTTTTCAACGTGTTTTGTTCACATTCACACTGTTTCTGGGAAACATCCCAGAAGGTCACTTATCCTATAACTATTCCAACTGAAGCACATTTAATTGTGGAGCTCTTAAGTGATAGGTTATCGAAAAGTATATATATCTTGTTGGTATAAGAAGTATCAATTAATTCTCTTAAGTCATCTTTAACTATATAATCTCATACCTGTATAGCCTCTGGATTCCTCTCATTCCTATGTGATTTGTCTAGGGTGTTACATGTCCACCAATTTCTTCTTAATTCGGCCTTAAACCATACATACTGAAAGAGAGGTTGGCTCTGATACCATTTGTAACACTCTTAATTGTCAACTTCTCAGCAGTTCTCACACTACAACACTTCACTCAATATTCTTGTTGGTTAGAATCCTCTGTAGGTAGCTTTTTTTGAAACCTTAACAACTAGCTCTGACACCGTTCGACTACTTTCAAGATCATTGAGTACTGCCACAAACTAACTTGAAACTTTTCAACGTGTTTTGCTCTTACTCATACGTTTTTTGGAAAACTTCTCATAATGTCATCTATCTCATAACTACTTAAAGTCAAACACGTTTAATTATGTAGTTCTTAAGTTATAGACTACTGAAAAGTAGACGCGTCTTGTTAGTATTGATAGTACCAATAATTTTTTTTAAGTCATCGTCAACTGTACAGTCTCATATATGTACAACTTTTATAATTCTCTAATTCCGATGTGATTCGTCCGAGACATTACATATATCAACATCCATATTTATTTGATATTTCACCTCTCTCTCTTTCTCCTTGTCTGACAAAATTAAACTTTTATTACAAGAATAAAAAGATATTATAACTCATATATATATATATAAAATGGTTATGCATTAACAATATAAAAGTTTTAACAATTATCCAATTATAATTTGTAATGTATCATAAATTTATTGATTTTTAAAATAATTATCTTAAAAGTAATTTAAATGATAATTTATGATTAAGTAATATAAAATTATTTTATACATGCATATACATTAAATTCATATCTAAACGCCACTATTATTTAGAAAGTGTTTAATTAGTTTCGACTCAAACACCTAAAAACATGCATATGTGATATAAAAATGAGAAGTAACAAGCTTTTTCATTAAAATGTAAAACTGAATTTTTGGGTATATTAGAGAGCACGCACATAGTCTTTTTGTTACAACACTATTTTAAACATTCCAAAAGGGCAATTACACTAATAATATGATAAAGAAACTGCCTTTTTATATTATTGCACGCAACCAATTCCACGACAGTATTTTAATTACGTCTATAACACCCGAAAATCCTATCTAAAAACTATCCAACTCCAATGATAATCATATCACGAAAACAAAATATTAATAAAAAAATATGACCCAAACAAAATAAAATCACAGAATCATATGCATCATAATTTTCTTAAGCTTTTCTCCATCGTTAAACCCCACGTTGAAACCTGGCTTGCGGATATCATTAACCACAAACTGGGTATTAACCATACTAACCCACTCTATTTTTAATCCATTTTACTGTACTATTTTCCCCCCATCCAAACTACATCTTATTTACCAATTGAAATTGGAGCATGTAGATAATGTTATCTTTCTTAGAGCTTCTGTGCATTTGATTTGATCATTTTATATTTTGATGATTCTACTCTTATATTTTATTTTCATGTCATTTGTTCTTTTCTTTATTATTAGATATTTTGGTTTCAATAACTTCACGTAATGCTAGTGTATTTATGTTTGTGACATTTTAAATTTCAATGCAAAATTAGGTTGATTATGTCATATTCTAAAGAAGATATACGCGTAGCATTGATTTAGTCAACACTATAATGAAATTAATGTACTTAATCATTATCATAAAACTTTCAATTTAGTGTTGACTGGATGAACACTGCTTAAATATCCCTTTCAACGTTGACTGTAGCCGATGATAAATTGAAAGTTATATTGTAATGATCAAGTACATTAATGTTCTCATAGGTGTAGCATTCATGACCAATGCTAGATTTGGTTTCTATCTCTTCAATTTCTCTCCATCCATTGTTGTGACATCCCTATCTTTATTGTATTGCCCCTTCAACCGCTTCAGATGAGTGGGTGCGATTGTAGTAGGGATGAAGCGATGGATGGAACAACACGATAATGGTGGGGGTGACGCGACTATGAAGGGGTGTGGTGGTGGTGAGTGGGGGGACTAGAAGAATCCAACAAGGAAGAAACCTTACAAAGGAAAATGTTGGATAAAAACACTATGTTGATGCTAGAACATTAATGCATTTGAAACAAATGATATAACTTTCAATTTATTAGTAGTTTTTTAGTGATAATGGCATTAAGGTTTCTAAATCTATGATTAAAACAAGAAGAAAATCAAATATAATAACAACTCATCTACTATGTCATTTTTCTCTTAGGCTTTACAAATTAATTACTTCTATAAAAATTGTAGCCATGCTGGTACAGTGGTACGAAGGTGTTTTGGTCAAAGCCAAATCCAAGGAGAACAATCTTAGAACGGGAGAATATCCGATGTTATGCCCTTTTCACGTTGTAGGTGGGTTTCTGTATGTTATGTGTATTTTTGTTTATAGCATAAGTATATTTTATTGGAAACAATCGTATTTAAGCTAAGTAGATTATTATGGATAATAAAATTCTCTTTTCACGTATTAAACCCTGTTAAATATCTAAAACTTAAAATTGAGACATATAGAGTTAAATTGAAATATTTACATCAATTGATTCATGTGCTTAACAGTATTATGTTATTACCAATTTGACTTTTAAAAACACAACAACCGTATCATTTCTCTTTCTTTAATTAGAAAAAACAGGAACTACATGTAACTTAAAACTAAATTCTAAGCGATCACCAAAATGCCGATATATATATTTGTTGTCCCACAACATATTATATATATAACTGCTGCCATTAGCAAAAGTGATAGATAAATTTAAGGTAGTTAAGTCAATTTATTTTTAAAGAGCGTGAACGGTTAAACTTTTGAGTGTTGGAAAAAACAAATCTATTTACGTGCAAAGCACTACAGAAAAATGACATCTAAACAATTTTCTTGAGCAACCAAATGGGGCAAGGCAATTAAAGGTATATATGATGTTCCTATTGCTACCGACCCCTCCCAAGGATTTCCTTCCAGCACCCGTCACATTTCCTTTTGCACTCAGTTATAAAAGAGAAAATCAAAAATATATATTATTAGATAAAAAATTTAATAAAAATCATAAATTTAAATGAAAATCATTTAATAAAAATTTATATATATGTAAAAAAATATATTATTAGATCAAAATTAATTATTAAAAAAATTATTGTATAAACTTATATGTGTATTAAATATATATTAGAAATTTTAGTATTATATATAAAGATATTATTTATTTTTTAATACGATTTATCTATATTTTAATTGATTAAAGTATCATGTTAATAATACGAAAGTTATAGATTTAAGACCTACATGTACCATTATTTTTAAATTATTAATCCAAATTGACTTTACATATTGTTACATAAGGGCATTTTTTATTTTTCACACAATCTCAAATATCTAGAACTTTGCACAAGGTACCTCTCCCACTTGCACTAGTGAAAAATATAAAATTAAGGGACATTGTCACAAATAGAGAAGGGTGGTCATTAAAATATTGGCACAGTTTGGCCACCATTTTTTTTCGCACCATCCTAATCCTATTTTCGGTTTTAGAAACACAAAACTGAACAAAAAGATGTGGAAAAGCAAGTACTACTATATAAGATAGTACTACAAAAAGATGAGTGGCAGTGATGTTATAATTCATATAAAAATAAAATAATGAAAAAAAAAGATCACATAGTACTAAAAGGAGGTGGAGGGACATAGTACTAAAAGGAGGTGGAGGGACTTTGCTATGCATGAAAACCAAACCTCATTGGTGTGTTGTTTTCCATCACACTGGTATACTTCCATCTTCCTTCTTTCCTTTTACTTCCACTCTCTCTCTCTCTCCTTTGTGTTTTTGCTTCATATGCACCGACATGACTCCAACCTAATGGGGTTAAACACTGCTGCATAGGATTCGATGCTGCTACTCCTTCAGTTTCTACAACTGAGTTTCATATGTTAGTGCTCTCCTTTGTTTCTTCTCCTTCTTGGACTTAATGGTTATTGTCAACTCACTCTATATATGGAGCTTGACTTTTCTGTTTTTTTTTTTTTTTGTGTGTGTGTATTTTGTTTTTGTGGTTCTTCTGGTGGTGTACTTGGTTTATGTATCTGGGTTTTGTATTTTGTATGTAGGCTCATTTTCTGGTTTATTGTTTGTACTTTTCTGTTGGGATAGTTGTTGGCCTGTGCTTTTCTTTGATTGCAATTCCCATCTTACTTTTGTCTTCTTCTAATTATCTTCACTTTTATGTCCCGCTTTCAAGCTAAAGTCTTCAGTTTTATTATTGCTTTGGCTTTCTAGAGTTACCATTATCCTTTTTGTGGTAACCAATATGTGTTCCTAAAAAAAGCAATTTGTCCATTTTTTCGGGGTCTCGAAGGGGTTCAGGTAGCTATTGCTGAGAAATGGCCGAAAAAAGGAAAGTCTTATTCCACTTGCTTTCTCGCTTGACTTGAAAACTGGTCTTACTTTATGTATTGTTATTATTACTGATTATTGATAAGGCATGGAAATTGAAATTTGTGTTTTGATGTATATTTCAATTCAGCTTCTTTCTGTTGATGTTTATGCTGAAGACTGAATAAAAATCTGAGGTACATACGACTTATGTACTGATTCTCCTCTCCTCTCCTCTCTTTTCTTCTTTTTCTTTCTTGGAAAAGTTGATCTTTTTAAAAACTCTATATTTGTATTTCCCCTTGGCCTTACTGTTTGACTTGCTTGGGTAATTGTTTTTCCATATTTGCTTACAGAAAGTTGCTTACTACAAACCAACAAGATTAACTAAGAAATCATCTTTCGGACAGTGCATATGGCGATGCAAACTGTTTATCTTAAAGAACATGAAGGAAATGCACACAATTTTTTGGGCGAGTTGTCGTCTGCAGCTTCAGTACCCTGGTGGAGTGCTTTTGGATCACAATCCTTTCATCAGGGAGAGTCTTGTGGCCAAATGAAACCCTTTTCATTGGAGCTGCCTAACTGCATAGACCAACTTGCTGCCACTAAGCAATCAGCAAGAGGAGCTGAGCAATTGTTGGGTAAAGGGCATACAACTCAGTTCACCATTTTTCCAGGTATTTAATTTGGTTTTGGATGTATCACTTTCTAGTTGAGTTGTACAATTTAGTTACATGTGTTCTTACCGAAACAGTAATAAATTGTTTATGGAGTTGTGACTTCATGTGAGTATAACACACAGATACCACAACAGCTAGTTCCTGACTTCCTGTGCATCTTTTTGTCATAAATTTTTGGGAGATAGATATCATGTGAGGTGACTTTTATGATAAAGAAAAAGTAAATGATCTGCAGATATCAGTTTAGGGTGTGTTTGTGAAAATATTGAAAATCCGTTTAATGTGAATCCACCAAATATTTCTTGTCTCGTTTGATTCCTTGGAATGTGTTTAACGGATGGGCAAAGTGGCCAACACCTAAACAAAGAATATTCTTTTTTTTTTAGTAGGCTTTGGATGGCTAGAAACTACCTTACAACAAATCTGTCTATAGAGTGAACTCTCAGTTTTTTTTTTTTTTTTTTCATGAACGCAGAACATGGTAAAATAGCTTCAATGTGTGGACCTGATTTTGTTTTAAGACATTCTTGGTTGAGAGAAGAATGAAGAATGATATGCAAACAATGGAGCTTGTTGTTCTGAATGATGGACTGTCACCACCACAAGGAAATACATTATGCATATGAAAGATCTAAAATTTGAGTGTGATTAGTTGCGCTTACTGACTTCAACTGGTGAAATTAAAATAAAAAAAATGCCTTCATTGAAAGCATTGCAGAGGAGATTTTATCCCTTTCCCCAAAGAAATAGAAAGGTTAAATCACTAATTTGGTCCCCGTAATTTCACTCCAAAATCAAAACCCTTTATAAAGGCCCTTGTAATTTTCAAGTAATGCAAATGGTCCCTATTATAGTTCTACAATTTCAATCTAAACAGGGAATAAGTCCAATTAACATGGTTGATTTGCATTGTTTGAAACTATAGGGACTTTCTCAAAGGTTTTAAAACTTAAACTATAGGGACTAAATTGAATTTTGAGTGGAACAATGGGGAACAGGACATTAATTTTAAAAAAATGATGTAGAGAGCATTTCACGACTTAATTGGCTTCAATTTTGAGCAAACGGCTTTTCACATACACCTAACAGACCAGTAGGGACTTCTGCTTTGCTGTGTACTATTCACAAGCTAGGATATTTCAGGGGAAATCCATAGACTTAGCTAAGGTGAGTTGAAGCTTGAAGCATGCTTGCAATTGATAGCCTTTGGAAGGGAGACAATCAATAGGATATATTCACTCAGACTTTCACACACCCACACATACACACAGAATGGAACTTGTGTTTTCTAATTATTTGTATTATGGTTGAAGCCAATTCCTGCATGAAGAATGATTCATGTCCCCCCGTTCCCTCTTCTCATGCTGTCTTAAAAAATTCCAGAATGATTAGGATCATAAAAATGTTGGTTATCAAATTGTAAGACAGATAAAATAAGATTATCCATTTATCCTTTTAGGACCATGTGCTACTTTCAAAAACACTTGAAATTGAAATTTTCTTGGCCAAAGTACTGAAGCTAAAATTATATCAGACTCCAGTATAATTGTTGACTGCTTAGCAAAACTATTCTATGCATTTTGTTTTTGAACTGTTTGAAGTGACATTGTTTGCTGCACCTGATACATCAACTTTTCTGTGGGTAACGTTAAGACGTTTCTTCTTCAGATGGTTGTAAAATGTCAGATGATGCACAAAAGCTTCAGACAACCATATCACTGCAGTCTTCACTTACTGATCCCCACTCTCGTTTTGAGATAGGATTTAGTCAGCCCATGGTAAAACTTCTCACAAAACTAATCACTTTGATATTTTAGCATTTCATTTTAATGTGTAAACATATTTTGCTTATGCTTGGTATTTTTCCCTTTGTAGTTATGTGCAAAATATCCTTACACGGATCAATTTTATGGACTCTTCTCAGCTTATGCACCTCAAATTTCGGTTTGTATTTTACTCCAGCAAGCTTCTTAATCCATATAAACCATACCATGCTCTTGAGATGCTTTTGCCTTTAGTTATCATTTGGTGATCTAGTGCAAATCTTTCTCTATTTACTAAATCAACTATGTACCATCTGTAACAATTTAGGGACGTATAATGCTGCCTCTTAACATGACATCTGATGATGGACCAATTTACGTAAATGCTAAGCAGTACCATGGAATCATTAGACGTCGGCAGTCCCGTGCCAAAGCTGTACTTGATCACAAATTGACTAAACGTTGCAAGGTATGATTCCTCATATTGGAGTATCTAATATTTCTTTTCATCTTTAAACTAACAAACATAATGTGGCCTCAGCCTCACTGGCCTTGAAAACAAAATAGTAATGATAGGGTGGTGTGCCCTAACCTTTGTATAAAGTGGTAAATTATCTCTGTCAAGCAACGTGTACTATATATACTCAAGACAATATGTGGTATATTTGTGTTAGCTGCACGCTGCAGCTATAAACTTCTAGGCTTTTGTGTTTCTGCCAGGCAGAAATAATATGATGATGAATTATGATATGGATTACGTTTAAATTTTATCATTAAGGCATTTGTATAATTCATAGATCCAATCACTCATATTCTATGCTGATTACAAACTTCGATTACTTGTGAAATAGTATTGCTTTCATTTCACTTTTATACTTATTTGAGTTTTATGTTAATCTTACAGCCCTATATGCACGAATCTCGCCATCTCCATGCAATGCGGCGACCAAGAGGATCTGGGGGTCGCTTCTTGAACAGTAGGAGTTCTGTTAACGGAAATGGTAAACTTGGAAATGAAGTGCATAAAACTGTTGGTGAACAATTGCAGTCTAGTGGCTCTCAGAGTTCTGAATTCCTTCAATCTGAGGTTGGTACTTTGAATTCATCAAAAGAGACTAATGGCAGCAGTCCAAATATTTCTGGTTCAGAGGTGACTAGCATGTATTTTCGGGGAGGTCTCGATAGCTTTTCTCTCAAACAATTTGGATCTGCTGTCCACTCTTTTGCAAACATGATAGATGGTGGGCGCGGTATGATCATACCCCCCAAATGGGTTGCAGCAGCTGGTAACTGCTGCAACCTTAAAGTTTGATTTGCAAAGAATCAAGGGGGGGCTTGCTGTAGCATTGCACCAAGCCCATCCTTGATGAGACCAGATGAAGAAGCTTCGTTTCAGTTACGTGTGTTGGCTGTGATAAGTTTCGCTCTGTAGGATCGTCCTCACATTTGGTCTAGGCAATCCATCCTTGGCTCATTGTAACTGTAGACAACTCATCCTTGGCTCAATGTACCTGCAGTAATTTGTCTTTCTGCACAGGAATGTCTTTGGCATGGTACAAACTAATGATTTGATATCCTGATGCAGAAGACAACTATGTTTCTATCTTTGTGTGAAAATGAAAGCATGAAACTCTAGTTATGTGTGCTTCTAATAATGTCTAAACGTGGTGTTGTGTTTTGTATTTCTGACTTTGAGGAACAATGTATTATAGAACCTCGTCCTGTGGTCTTTGTTAGAAAAATAAAGCATTGGTGTGTTTTATTCCTCTTGAGCAATGTCAAAATTTTATCATCCTTTACATTTGGAAAATAGCAAGTCCAGCAAACTGTCCCAATTCCCAACTAGACAACTTTAGAAAATTTATTTGGTAGACTATCTGATAACCACATCAATCCATCAGCTAAAAGTATGTAGTTTCTTTCCATAAATAAGTAGATTTCATTTCATACTTTGGTGGACTTAGGTGATTGATTGGAAGGTCTAGTTAAAAAAAATAAAATAAAAATACGCCTGATGGATACTATTGACGTTTGAGGGTGATTTGTGGCGATTAAGAGATGGGATTATTCACTGAAGCCAGATGGCATTATAAAATTTGAATCATAAGACTTCCTTTGACAAAAGAAAAAGGAAACATGGTTCGTTTGATGCTATACTAAAACTTATGTGGCTCTAGGTGCTTTACTCAGTTAATTCGCTTTTCAGGTAACATACAATTGACTGTTCTTTAATAAATAAATAAAATAAACACTGCGATTCTGCAGAAGTGGAACAGAGATGTTGGTTACTTAAGATTTGAAATTTCCTCTAATCATTTTGACTTGAGTCAAGGAAATTAGGCTAGAATGTTATACTTTATAATTTGGGGAGTTAAAGGCTCAAATTCTTGCCAAATCACCACCTCCAAGGCATCTGCAAAACAAATTACTCCCTGAACTTCCTTTATAACCCATTTAGGTTTTGTTTGGGAGAGGGATTTTAGAGGGAAAGAGAGGGAAGGGAAAGGTTTAGGTGGTAACATCTTTTTGTTTGAAAATTTTAATTTTTGAGAAAAATGATTTGAGAATTTTTAAGACGCCTCTGAAATCCTCGAAACCATTAAAATTGTTGTTCTCCCAATTTGGAAGTTTTTTGAAGGAAAAATAATAAAATTACTATCCTATCCCAGCTACAAATTCAAAATTAAGTTTTATTTGTAAAATATAGAGTGTATTAATTTTTGAAGGAAGGACAAAATTGTAAAAGTATCTTATTAATTCTCAATTTCCATCTTTTAATATATTTTTAACTTCCAAATAAGGAGGAAGGAATTTCCCTTGTTTTCCTCCTTTTCCTTCTCCTCCCTTCCCCTTGAATCTCTTTCCTTCCCTTTCCTCCTAACTCCCAAACAAAAAAACGTTCATACTTAACTAATGATTTCAAAGGATTGTTATGGAGGGATCTAGGTGAATTTTAAACTATTGGTGATTCACTTATTTTAATTGATCAGTAAATTATTTTAGTATTTATTTAATACTTTTAAAATTTTACAATTATGACATCCAACTACTAAGATTATCAACGGTCTATAATATTACCAGTATACAGTACATGCAATGTAAAGAGCAAGCTGTCAATCTATCAGAAATTATAATGTTTAGTAATTTTGTTGATTTTTATGATAATGATTTGATTTTATAAGTCATTTCTAACCATTAGTTTTAATAAGATAAAACATCTTTACATAATATTATTAAATTACATTTTTTAAAATAGTTTAATAACAAAATCATACAAATCCGTGTGCAAATTTTTTGGGTATTGTCGGTCACATGTCGCGAGCAAAATTAGCAAAATTAGTACCTGATCCGTCCATCCAGTGAATTAGAAGAGCAAGTCATATAATAATACAAATGAAAACGATGATTTTAATTTTATTTTTTGAGTAAAATAATTGAAAAGGGAAGAAAAAAAATGTATGCAGAGAAACCTTATCCTACTCACGCTGTGAATTAGAAAACCCCAATTCAACAATGGATGTCTCCGCCTTCATTATATCCCCTTTCCACACTCAATTCACTTCTCAACTTTGAAAATTGAAACCGCAACCCTCATTTTCTCTCATTCACCCAATGGCTGCTACGGCTTCTGTTTCCTCTTCTATCTGCAACAGAATATACAACATTTCCTTCACACACCCTTCCCTTTCACTCACTAGCAGCAACTTCCCTCAAAGACCCATATCTCAAAAACCACTCACTCTTAACCTCAAGTCCCAAAGTTTCGCTCTTTCCTTTCTCCCACTTCACCGTCTTCCCCCACCTTTCGCTGCCTTTGATGGGTTGGAAGTAGCTCAAGACACCACAGAGTCCCAACAAGACGAACCAGAACCAGAAACCGTTGAAAAAACAGAACAAGAGGAAGAGCAAAATGTTTCAGACTCCAATGATGCTGGGAGGCTCTATGTTGGAAACTTGCCATATTCAATCACTAATTCGGAATTGGCCGAGCTCTTTGGAGAAGCTGGCACCGTGGCGTCTGTTGAGGTTTCTTCTTTTTCCCGTTTTGTAATCCTTTTTTCCTGTTTGATTGATGAATTTAATGTTTTTGTGGTGCAACCTATTGCTGTTTTGTGTTTGATTTTGTTTGATTGAATTCTGTAGATTATGTATGATAGTGTCACGGATAGAAGCAGGGGATTTGCATTTGTTACAATGGGGAGTGTTGAGGACGCTAAAGAGGCAATTCGAATGTTTGATGGCTCTGTAAGTCTCATACATTAGCTGCTACATAATATCGTTCATGAGAAATGCTAGCACCTCACTCTTTTACCACTCTTTTATTGGATGTAATTCGTGTAAGTCCTTCTAAATATGTGAGTTTCATTCCCCATTTGGTGGGTTTCATTCCCAAACTAGTGTAGTGAGACACATGAATTTCAATCAATAAGGAGAAAAATATGTTGGAAGGAAAGTGTTAGATTGAGTGTTACTAGCACTCCTATGTGATTCATTTATGCAATCTCCATAATCATAATCAGAAAGATGTGCTGTTCGAATTAGTTAATTTGTTTTGTGTTGTTCCCTTTGATCAATGTAGTGCTAGACATTCCCAAGAGTATGTTCTGTTATTTCATTAAATTATCCAAGGATGATAAAGTCCTTATGAATTATGATAATGACTTATCGGCAAACGATACATTACATTATTCTTAAAAATTGAAAATTTCCAGGTTACAAAGGAGCATTTTCTTTCTTTTGGCACTATTTATACTAATATTTATCTATAGAGGAGTGTTGGCAACACACTATTATTGTATGGTTCTTAATAAATTTTAGCCAATAAAAGTGTGATAGAGGGTTTTGTAATAAATTATCATTTCAATGCTAATGCGACTGTTTTGTGAACAGCAAGTTGGTGGTAGGGCTGTTAAGGTAAACTTCCCAGAGGTACCCAAAGGAGGGGAAAGGTTGGTAATGGGGTCAAAAATACGGAACAGCTACAGAGGCTTTGTAGACAGCCCTCACAAGATCTATGCTGGAAACCTAGGCTGGGGATTGACCTCGCAGGGTCTTAGGGAAGCTTTTGCTGAGCAGCCAGGCGTATTGAGTGCCAAGGTCATCTATGAGAGGGACAGTGGAAGATCTCGAGGTTTCGGGTTTGTTTCTTTTGAAACTTCCGAATCTGCACAAGCTGCTTTGGACACTATGAATGGTGTGGTAAGAACAATTTTGGTGCATTAGTTTTGCAACTTCAAGTTCATCTTGTCATATTAGTCTAATCATATAACCATTCCTTCTGAATGTAGTGCAATGTTTTTCAGGAGGTACAAGGTCGGCCCTTGCGGTTGAATTTAGCTGAAGCAAGGACACCTTCATCTCCTCTAGTAATTGAGAAAAATGTAGGAAGCAATGTTGAAAGTTCGGAATTGGTGTCTAGTGCCAGCACATAAGGAAATATCATCTATAAAAATTTTGCCCGCAAAATGCATGTCATTCGGCTTCTTCCTGAAAGGTTTTCTCTTGGCAAATTTCCTGTCAATTGCTAGTCACATTGGTAACACTAACTAGACCTTCAGGCAGTTGTGAAATGTACTTGTTATTGAACAAATATTGAACATATCTAGACGGGGTCGATGTTAGTTACAGTTTGTAAATATTAAAGTCTAGCTTTCACAGTTTGGTGAACTAATAATTCATTCAAGTGATAATTCTTTTAAGTCCTAAGTTTCTGTTGAGGGAAAATAATGTTAATATGGAAGGCAAGGGAACATAATCTAAACCACTAATTTGCTACGATATGTTAGCTGATAATAGAAAAAGAAGCGTGGCTACGAGCATGTTCCGAATTCAATAATACTTCAACTAAAGAACCCGCTTTGATGTTAGCAAAAGAATAAGTATCATAAAACTTGAAGGAAAAAAAAATTCTGACGTGGTACTTGATACACGCTTTTAGATCGATGTCCATCATTGTCAACAGGTTTTATGACACGTTTAATTGAATAACATGTTCCCACTAGGCATGACGTTTACGAGTGACACACCGACCGTTGTATCATCTTACACCAGGCTTGAACAGTTGAATTCAACTGACTTAAAAAAAAATGTAAAGAAACAACAATGTTTTGAGGCACTTTAGGAGACACTACAGATGGACCACCAATCAGCCAGCCTCCTTTGATTACTGCCAGTCATGACATCCTAAACATTAACCATCACTGCGGCTTATCGTATCCTTTCGGCTTTCAGTATCGTAGTTTTTTTTTACAGGATAAGCTCATGAAAATACAATGTAATAATTTGTCGTACACTGATTAAACTCTGGAAATCAGTTCTTGATTTGCCAGTTGTCACTTCACAAAAAGGGACAGGACAGACAAACTCAGTTCCACTTCAAGGACAATACCAAGCTTTCTCAAGAAAATGAGGATTTGGTCTACAGAACAGCTCCAAATATAAGCAAAGAAAAGGCCAAGTCACTAGCAAGTATGTTTATGTAGAATTGCCGTCAGCTAGAAGAGCATCAGCAGCAGAATCCAAGTCATGAGGGAAAAATATCCTGCCAAGCAAAAAAATTATTGGAGCTCCAGAATACATATTATGTGAGAAAAATACTCATGCACACCAATAGAATACCAAAAGAGACATTCCTTATGCCAACGAGACACCGGCAAATTAGGCAAGCAACATGGAATTAAAAGCATCTATCTATATATAAGTAAGTTTCACTTGAATATTTGAGAGCCGGATCAAAATTTTAACTTCATTATGTAACTTTCATTTCAACATTTTTGAGTCATCAAATTGAAATTTTAAATTTATAGTAATCATTAATATGATTCAATGTGATCTAACATTAATGAAGGATTATTAATTTTTAAAACCTAATCTTTTATATTTTATTTTTATAAAAGATAATTATGATGGAATTCCTTTTGGTTTACTTTTTTTATTAAATAGAAATAGAGAAAATTAATAAAATAAGAGATAATGTAACTACTTGAAAATAGTATTCATTCTAACTTCTCTATTGCTCAACAACAATAATAATGATATACAATTTTAATTATACTAAATGTGAGTGTTCAATTTATGATGTGATTAAGTTAATCAATTCAAATCTTCAATAATATCACATAATTAAAATTAATATATTTAAAATCATTAAAAATATTATTTTAAAATAATTAACAACTATATCTATAAAAATTACACTATTTCAACAAATTTTGAATAAATTTTAATTTTGATAATAAATGCATTTAAAATTTTGAAGTGGCATTGATGGAGTCCTGGAGATGCACCAGATACTACTAGAAATCTTGAAGTAGCATTAGTCTCTTGATGAACCGGAAATAGAAGTTGTCCCATTTACAAATGATGTTCAAGGAGCAAATGAAATTGATATTATTCTTATTTCTAGGAAATTAAGAAATTAATAAATTATAATTTATATTTGGTAATGTCTAACAAGTATGTTTTATTTTGGATTTTGGAAAGATGGTGATTTGCAAAAAATATATATATATATATATATATATATATATATATATACACACCAATGTTTAAGAAGTATATTCTTAATTTGAATTTTTTTAATATGTATACTATACGTATTATATCCTAATATTCCAATATTTTTCAAGAATTGACATATTGTTGTATTGGATATGTATCGTATCTGATACCATTGAGTTTGTGTGTCATTGAAGATTAGTAGTTGCACAAGTTATTACATACAAGTTACATCAGTGATGGACAAGTCTAGACACAAGCTATGTTACCTGCAAGTGTTATGGTACAATGTTCTGCTGAGGTTACCCACATCGTTGATGCCTTTACAGCCAGCAACCACTTCAAGAACTTGCCTGGAAAATTGAAGTCATATTATTTGAAGAGTTACAGTTCTATAGGTAAATATAAATTCAATTAGACATAAGTCTAGAATAATCTTATGAAAAACAAGAAGGCAAAACTAGCAAATCATGTTGAGGGTTTAAATTTTAGCAAACTTGAATATTCATTGCCTAACTACAATTATATTGACCAGAAGATATTTCTTGCGGCTATAGTAACGAAATGATATAGATGCAATTAATAAACTTGGAAGTTGGCACAAGCCAGCTTAAGCAAAACCATCCGACTTACTTAACTAAACAAGGTTCATTGCGACCTTTAACAATGCACTCTTGATCATACTTCTCTTTCTTCTTAGAAGGCCATGTAGATTTAACAAAACCAATTCCAGCATGAGTATTCTTGATTTCACAGTATGGTGAGTCTGTCTCAATCATCATTCTCTCAACTGGAATACCCTTAACAGCATGAAGGTTCTCGGTCATCTTCAGAGAGCACCCATTTATGCCTGCCACAGAATCAATGATGGGTAATATTCATGGGATTTGACTGGAATGCTAGTATTTAATCCCCACAATCCAATATCTGAAAGTGAAACTTTATGCAAGTTAAATAACATGGAAATAGATACTCAAACACACCAATATCCTTGTTATAGAATTTAGGTGGGAAAGAGAAAGAAACAGTTGCACTCTGTGATTATAACAGACTTGCCTTATTTATAGACAGCTACCTAACAGCCATAAAATAATAGTAGCTGCCTAAAACTAACTAACATCCTTTTCTTTTTATAATTACATAACAATCTTCTACAGAAACACATCATTAGCCTTTACATAACAAACAGACCACTTGTATGTTTATTTTCTGCCTCTTTTTTTTTATTATCCAAACAACAGAACCAATGATGCAAAAACACAAAGCTTTCACAAACTATATTCATCTTTTTATCTCAAGGAAACTGCAATTAGAACAACAAAAATTTACTTGGGGTTCTATTTTTGGAAAGGCAAAGCCTAAAATTAGATAAATCTAGGAGACTTCAAATAGATCAACAAAACATAATAAAGCTTCAAAAAGTGGAGTTACCTATGTACATTTTATCAAATGAGAGAAGCTTAATGCAATCATCCATACTACCAGTAAATGAATGGGTGACTCCAGCAGTGAACCTGACGTACAAGTAGAAATGGTTAGTCCAATTTACATCGTGAATTGATTGTCATAATAAATACAAGAAAAATGCACTTAAATACTTAAGTTATGTTCTTGTATATTAAGCACAAAAATAAGGGTAAACTAGATAAAAAACCTCAAGGTTATTTTGCAAGTAACCTCAACGTTGCATTGATTTGATGGATATTAAACCCCATATATCTGTCTTTCTCTAAATTCCTGAAGTTGAAAGCAGAATAACATAGCCTAGGGTGGAAATTATACTGTCTTAACAATCCGCACAATTAAATTCATTTCCCAATATAATAGAATGATCAGCTAACCATAAGGCACATTAAAGAAGAATGATTTGAATATTGTCAATTTCAAAATAATGAGATCCAGCAAGCACACCTGTCCTTATTTTTCTCCACTATTTCACAGAAATCTGCAGCAGCTGCTCGCATGTGCAAAAACATAGGCAGTTTTGTGATACATGCTAGTTCAAATTGCTGCTCGAAATACCTTGCTTTCACAGATAAGAAAACAAATGACTGGTTGATTATTTTAATATATTACAAAAAACAATAAAAGAGAAAAGGAGCTAATAGGACACATTTCTAATAAAGGTAATGGTGAGACTGCATACTTCTTTTGAATCTCTGCTGGGCAAAAATAAAGCCTGTCATAGTCCAATCCGCATTCTCCAATTGCAACCACCTTGCATATGAAGAAAAGTAAGAATAACATAACAATTGTTTCTAAATGGTTATTTCTGAACTAGAACACAAGTTCTGCAATTAGATGAGAACGACATGCACAATGGCAATGTCTAGTGAGCATGTTTATTACAAATGAGGTGGAACTCAACTATTTTAACACATATATTACGTGACTAAATCAATAAGATTCAGAACTATCTAAGTCTGAAATCTCTAGTTAAAATTAAGCGATGGTTGATAGTTGTCTCACATCTAGGATATAACCATACCTTTCCTTTCTGAATTCCCTCTTTAGCTAAAGACAAAAGAGCCTGGAGATGCTTTTCTGGATCTCCACTCTCCTCAAATTCCTGAACCAATACACTAACTCATAGTTACAAACAACTCCATCCAAACCACTGCTCTCTGAAGAAGAGCTCCTAAAGGATAAAAGCAACCTTGCAACGTGTTGGATGCACACCAACTGTGCAGAAAAGTCTTCCTATAGTTGATCAATAAATCATCAAATTAGTGAAAATCCACATTCTGCATTTGAAAGTCATCAAGAGAAATGACAAACCATCTGTTTCCGCAACCGCGAGTGCCTCCCTTGATTCTTCTAGAGACCCACCTGTTACCTGCAACGCAAAAAACAGGTCCTAACTAATCACAAACCATCCAAACATAGAACACATTTCATATTTTATGTGATCAAACTTGTGTGTAAAAAACCTTGTCCAAACAATTGCCCTCATTTTACTTTCAGAATTTATTCTCAACAGCTTTAAATAGCTGAAGCATCTCACGTTGTCCCAATTAAAGCATATAAAATCCTCTTCGTCAACTTTCAATTTCATAACTCAGTATGATTTTTTTGTTGTAGTAATTTCTTTAATTAATGATTAAAGCAAAACTCTCACTCATAAGAAAATAAAACTTGGCATTACAGATTTGAAGAGTTAGTTGAGAAACAGGGCAGGGGCACATTACAATAATTCGGGTGACGCCGGCAGCCCAAGCTCCGTTCAAAACAGTTGCAATATCCGAGACGTGACATTGCTTCCCGTGGTAGATTCCCTTAAACATGCCATCTGCAAATTTTTCGAATGAGAGAGAGAGAGAGAGAGAGAGAGAGAGAGAGAGAGAGAATAGATGAATGGAAAACAAAGTGTTGATTAAATGGCTCACCGGTGAAGTTGACGGCTATATCTGCATTTATTTTGTTTCGTTTCATTGCAAGGAAAAGAAATAGTTAGTTGGTTTCAGCTTGAGTCTCAATTAATCAAACGCAAGTGTGTTTCTAACCTATCATTCGAATGCCTGCCATGGCTGATTGGATTGACGAGCAGGTGCAGCTGGAATACTCGTCTATGTCGTCGTACGTAGATAATACGATAAAGCACAAAGCTAATTGGTCTTGCCGTTTTGGGGGCTGTATCCATTTATTTTGGGGGGTTTTGCTACATACATTATATAAACTTCTAATATCTATATGTTATCAGAATGCAAATAAAAATGTCCTTCAAGATCTGAATGTTACATCGTTTCATGTTATTAACTCGTTCCAACCAACTAAATTAATAAATTAATTATACTAAAAAATAATTATGTTGATATATATAACATTAAATTTTTAATGTATATTTAATACACATATCTAAATTTTTAATTGTTTAATTTATCTAATTTCTTTATCTTTTCTTATTTTAAGTCTTATTTTATTAATTAAAGATATTATTTTCATTTATCAATTAGAATAATTGTTAGTTATGATCATATTAAATAGGATTCTCTTTTATTTTAATTTTATCAATTAATGAGTTATATATAATTAATTTAATTTGAATTTTATTTTTATTATTGAGTTATTTCTCATGTTATTAATTTAATATTCTTATCATAATTTATTATGTAAACTTATATGTGTATTAAATATATATTAAAAATTTAGTAACATGTTAACATAATTTTATTTGTATTTTTGTCCCTCTATGCCACATAGGCTTTTTCATTAACTCAGTTGATTGGGGTTTCGCGTTAATAACATGAAGGTCACATGTTCGTTTGAGACCTACATGCGTCATTATTTTAAATTATTTGAAAAATATATTTTAACTTAAAAAAAAACTTACTTACGGATTGGGTCAATCCGTATGAACCATACGGATTGTCCAATCCGTATTACTTAAAAAAAACTTACGGATTATTGAATCCGCTTACGAATTCAACAATCTATAATCCGTATGAAAGTTATGGAATCCATAACCTTCAAATTGCGAAGAACATTTTCAATCATATACTATTTACATATAATGTATTAGAAATTTATATAAGGGAGGGGGGGTGGGGGATTAACGGGCCAAAAGCCCAAAGAAACTACACCGAAATCACGTGAGCGTGAGCTAACAACAACTGCATTTTTTTTTTGTGAGCGTAACCACAACTTGCTAATAGCATTTTTTTTAACTCCTTCTCATAACATGTTAGTGATATACTTAAGTATTGTAATACTTCGATAAAGACAAAATTCAAATGCAATTTTTTACGTGGTTTTGAAGTTATTCTCTAATTAAAATTAGAGTTTCACCTCCATAAAGATCAACATATTTTTAATGTCAAATTCCAATTATGATTAAAACAATACTAAATGCATTTAAAAAATTCTATCTAAATTTTATCCATTTATATAAGTGGATCTCACTTTCTACAACAAACAATTGCATGTATATATAACATTAGGGATGTACACGGGTACGGGTCACCGTGAACCCGAATTGATCCAAATCGATCTGAATAATTTGGATTAGGTCATTTATGTATTTTAGTCATAATCGAACTGAATCGATCAAAATCGTTCATGTAGTGGTTGAGTCACGGATTTATATTCATAGATCCGATCAAAATCGAACTCAACCGATCAAAAATTTTAGAGTTGTTTGTTTTTGTTTAAATATTGTTAATATTGGACTCCAAGTGTTGAAACTGCAAATGTTTATAATATAAACGGATCATATTTTGTGCATTTATTTCAGCAAATTTGGTTGCAACAAATCTGGTTTCACCAAATTTTATTGCAAGAAATTAGTTTGTAGGAAATAATTATGATTCAGACTATTATAGTAAATCTCGTTAAAAAAAATTATTTTAATTTGTATTAGTCTATTTTAGAATATTATGTTAATGGTATTAAATAAATCAATTTTATTACTTTCAGACATTTGATAATATTGTGATAGTGTAAATAGTCATTTTCATCCCTGAATGTGTAGAACACTGATAAATTCGTCCTCGAAATATGAAAATTCAAATTTTAGTCCCCGAAAGTTAAAAAAAGTGCGACAAATTCATTCATATGTTACCGTTAATGAAAAAGCCTATGTGGCATAGAGGGACAAAAATATCACAAAAATGATTATCAACATGACTGCTGAATAGATTAGACCAAAATGTTAGTAAGTTTTCATTGGACAAAAATGTCAAAAAGTTTCCTTTAGATAAAATATCCTATGTGTCAATGACCTCAAAAGACTAACAAATACTTGTAGCAAATTTGCAATGCATGTAAATAGATATGATATACTAAAATTTGAATTTTTATCTCAATACGAATTTGTCAGCGCTATACACATTCAGAGATGAAAATGACTTTTACCCTAAATTGTATTTTACCCTTAAATGAAATGAAATTTGGGATCTATCAAATTTGTCCAATAAAAACTTACTGACGTTTTAGTCAAATGAAAATTTATTGACATTTTGATCTAATTTATTCTATAGTCATGTTGACAATCCTTTTGTGACATTTTCATCTCTCTGTGTCATGTAAGTTCTTTCATTAATGATAACGGACGGAAGTTAACAGATGAATATATTTGTTGCACTGTTTGCACTTTCGAGGACTAAAATTTAAATTTTCATTTTTCAGAGACGAATTTTTGCCATGTCTCTATATATTCAGGGACGAAAATAACTATTTACCCTATTGTATTAATTATATTGGATATTTGGATAAATCATGATATAACATAGTAGTTCTAAGAAAAAAAAGATCAAATTTAAATGGGTAACCCGTTGACCCAAACCATTCATAAATAGGTTGGATTTAAAAAAAAATCTAAAACCAAACCAAACCGATCAAATTTAATTAGGTTGAGTTCTAAATTTAGCAAAAATCAATCCAAACTAACCCGCAAACATCCCTAAATAACATCAAATTGTAGTTACTAAATATATATAAGTCCCGCTTTAATGATGCAATTATATTAGTAAGATGGAACTCCTTAAATTTAAGCAACTAAGTAGTTCTTAAGCTACTGGTTTTCTTTTCTACTTTTTGTGGGAGAGACTTGTTAAGAAAATGAATAATAAATATAGGCAAATGTGACCCTCTCCTAATACATAGTATTTCGTTTAAAGTCGGTCGAAACAAACAAAAAATAATTAAATGAAGTTTAGAAAACAAAATGATACGTAATTTACTTATATTATATATAAACCAATAGAAAATCAACATTTATAAACTGTACTGTAGAAAGTTCAATATTTACACAGGCACGTACGTACGTAACCAACAAATGAAATTGTACATAAAAGTATATATAGGATTATAGGTTATGCTATAGTATAATGATGTATAATAATATACATCCACACTTGCTTGTTACATGAACAACATCATCTAGCCGTAACCCTTTGCCTCCATTCTCTTCTCTTTCCTCTTCTTTCAAAGAGACCAAGATGAGATAAAAGTGCTTTAGCTCCAGCCTAGCCTCCATGCTAATAAAACTTCCATTGTCAGAAAAATCCTCAAACAGACGTTAAACAACGGCAAGGAAAAAAACACACTACATTTATATTAATATGATCACAGCTGAAAGAAAGGCATGCATTTTCACATGGGAAGAAGGTCAAGGCATGCAGCTTTGCTTGACTTGACTTGACTACCAAGTTCTGATGTTATAGCGACCACTCACCAATGATCACAATTCACACACCAACCCCATTTGATCAATTTCTGAAAACAATAGGGAGAACTACGACCAACACGATAATGAAGAGAAGTATGGCGAAACAAGTGCAGTTGCGGGTGTTCTTCTGATGATTCCTCACAACCTGCAAATGCTGCACCCCTTTGCTCACGAAGGAGTTTGCAAGTTCCACGTGGCTCTCTATGCTATCCAAGTGTTCACCCTGGTGTTGGATCAGCACCGCCATGTCCATGAACACTTGGTGCAGCTCGTGTAGATTTCTCTCTATCTCTTTCATCGTGCCGTGCCTCTCCTGAATCTCTTGGATGGTGTCCATGATAGTGGCTCTCCCTTGCTGTTGGATGGCTTTCTGTAAGAAAGTTTCACTCTCACCTGTTCCACCACAATGTATATAATTGTGATATGATTAGTAACACACACAAAATTGTCTACATTTGTTTAACCTGATTAATTTTGCGCAATTCATCCTCACGTCCTTGGTTACTAGCTAGCTAAAAAGTTTGCGCGTCTAACAATATTAACTGTGAACTATTTATACAAATTAAATTACAATATATATAGCAATGTATATATTAATGTGATTAGTGTAAAACACAAAATTGTCTTCAACAATTTTCTATGCATAAGCTTGTCAAAGACTTAAAACACACATATACAGTATATGTTTAAAATTGATCATGAGTTTGACAATAATAATAATAATTATAATAATAATAATAAAAGAACTTAGTCTTCATAATTAAGTTGCCTAAAGAAGTTTCACCTGTGACACACCAACAATTTTTCTATATTTTATATACAAAACTTCTCAAAAAGACTAAACACACACTTGTACATACAAGATATAAAATGATCGACACAATTTAACTCCTATAAAAAAAATTATAAGAGAAACGTTTTAGAACAGAAAGAACAAAATGTAACCGTAGTTCCTTAAGTTGCATACTTCTGCAATTAAAATTAGAATTTCGTTTGAATAACTTACGTATACGGTTCTTTAATATGTAAGACTTTTATTATAGAAATTATTGAGCTAGGTAAAACATCAATCAAAGAATAACACCGAAAGCACAATTCTTCCATGTAAGTTAATTATTAGAAGAGAAATAGTGATTAATATATTATTACCCGTAGAGATGAGGAGGTCAATGGTTTCTTGATCAGGGTTTTCTCCAGTGACAGCGTAGTATCTACGTTGCACAGTGTCTCTGTACTCGTACGATATCTGCTCCCTCAGCTTATTGAAACTCTCCATGGACTGTCTCAGGTTCTTCGTCAAGGCCCCCACAAGCGCGGTTCGGGTCCGGTCGGAGTATGAACCGGGCCCGCAACCGGGCAAGGAGAGGGTCGCTTGGTTGGTTTGGTGGAGAGCCGCCAAGCGACCCTTCACGAGCTTCGCTTTGGTGAGAGAGAGAGCCACGTCCAGGTCCATGCGTGACCTAAGCTCCCTAACGCCCTTTGGGCTGTGAAGCGCTTTTCCGTGTTGGTTTGTAGCACGAAGGCTTAGGTGGAGACGCTCTAACTCCTTCAAGTCCTCCTTCACTGATTCCACTTCTTGGAAGAACTTGTCCAAGTCCATGCCACCACCTTGTGTTATCTCGATGACATGCTGGTGTCGTTGTTGTTGCTGCTGCTGCTGCTGTTGTTGTTTTCCCTTTGAGAACAAACCCGATAACAAGTAGTTCATTCTATTAGTTGATTCTCTACTTGGCGCTCGCGCCTTAAGATTACCGGATTGTCTTTCGTAGAGAATATATGTTGTATGTAACAAAAGAAAGAAGGAATGGAAGATTGTTTTGAGAATTAGAAAATTAAGGATTGTGTTGGGTTTTATAGGGTGGTTGTTGTACTTGTTTCATTGAGATTTAAAGTTGCAGGGGGATAAAATCAAACCCCTAGTACTTGAAGGGGGAGACATCGTGATTATCTGGTCAAATGGATTCCGGTGGAATTCTTTTTGTAGATTTCATATATACTTGAAGCATAAGGAGAGGAAAAAAAAATAGTGGAGCAACACGAAGAGGAAGCACCCCACAAATAGAAGGAACACGAAAACGGTTTCTTAATTAGTTGAGAGGATTAATTACTTCTAAACTCTTTGTTTAATTACCACTTTAAGTGTCATTATATAGTAGCTGGATGAAACTATATAGTTGAAGTGTAATGGTGTTCTACGGCGTGTACCGGCTGAACATGAAGCTTCCTATGGATACTTGGTCCTTCAACGTTGGAATTACTAGTTTCTGTACAACACTTATCCAAACTAAACCGTTCGGATTAATTTCTTAGTATTAATTCGATCCATTCCATCATAGTTATGTGAAGAAGAAAAATTCTATAAACGTGATATTATATATAATTAAGGGAAGTTGTAGGCTTGTAGCAAAGTCGATCTCTAATACAATCTTTTTCAGGTACTATGTATTATCGTTTGAAATTTAATAAAAATTATAAAATCATGAATTGATGAGATGCATTAAATAAGAAAAAGTTATATCTACAAATTTTTATGATATTAATAAATTTTTGTCATTGATAAAAAATAATTAAAAAAGTATATTTGTTAAAATGTATATATATATATATAATTATTTCTATCTGTATTTCACTTAAGTTTTTATTTTTTATATATACAAGTTTCAAAAACACAGGCTCAAAACATCTTTGGAAGAAGAATATTTTTTCTGCAGAAGAAGCAATTTCAATTATATTTTATATTAGGGATGTTCGTGAGACAAATCAAAACTTATTCTTATTCCGCTCAAAAATTTAATAACGTCATTTTTTCATTTAAACTCAAACACAACTCGGTTAAAAATTGACAACATATACATGAGAAAAGATCATGTCAACCTTATTTATTGACATAATATATGAATTTCATATTATATAGTTACATCGTAAAATTAAAGAAATTTGCAACTATGATTTAGGTTTTCTCTTCATAATTAAGATATATTAATATTTTATAATATACCTTTCAAGACAAAATATCAATATAAGAGATATATTATAAGAATATATTTTCTAACATATTCTATCCTACTACTTAAAATTTTTATTAAAAATTATAAAATTTTATAAGATTCACATCTTATTTAATTAATCTTTCTTCTGATTTTTGTATTTTTTTATAGTTAGATTTTAACCAAT
>PYAF01004425.1:943622-965740 GCA_007407185.1 Glycine tomentella | reverse complement strand
TTTTAAGTTATTAATTATTATGGTGTAATATAAATAGTCAGAGGTGAAGATCCAATTAATTATTATATTTTAAAAAAATTTACTTACTGAATTATAATGAGTTGGGAGAGGTCTCTGAACAAAAGAATATATAAACAACTATTTTATCACACTTAATACACACTTAATAGAATCATGTATTTTAATATATAAATCAATCAAATCAATTTTATTTTTTTTGTTAATTTACTATGCAAATAGAAGATGTTTCTATTTGTTTCTAAATTTTTTTTAAAAAAAAATCTATAAATATCAACTTTTTTACTCAATTTACATATCAGCCTATTTAATTAGTGATACATATAGTTATCCCAAATTGAATTATCTTTAAAAATACATTTCTTTTTCATTTTTTGTTTCCTTGACCGATTTTTATTCTCCAACTCTGTTTGAATTAAAAATAAAAATATTAAATATTAATAATTTTCATGGTTATAGTGATTGTGAAATTATGTTCAATCAGAAAATATTATAAGATTCATTTTTTATTTTTGAATGTCATAATTGTCTTCAAATTATTTTCTATGCAAATAATTGTGTTATGTATGCAAATAAGTGTGAGGCTAACACATAAGCAAAAAATAATGGAGAACACCAAAGAGAGTTATTATTTAGAATTGACAAAAATATTTATTCAAAAAGTTTAAATGCAATTTTGATATTTTTATTTTGCTAAATCTGCAATTTTGATTCTTTCATTTTAAAACAAAGACAATTGGTCCCTCTATTTTAAAAATTTGTGATTTTAGTCATTTATTTAAAAATAGAGACATTTGATTCTCTTATTTAAGGAAATTTACAATTTTAGTGAAAATTGTCAATTTTGACTACAATTTATTTATTTTATTTTGATACATTTGAACCTTATATCTAACATATTCATTTAAGATATCATCAAAAAATGATTTCAGTAGTTATAATATAACAAATAAAAGAAATAAAATATAAATAAAATTAAAGATTGAACCAAAATTACATTTTAGCCCATTCAAAATTGTGTTTAAAATATTTTTAGAAATTTCATATTTATTATTGAAAATTAGTTTTTTTATTACTTGCATCCGTTAGTAATAGTAAGAAGAAGAAGAATGCAGTAAAAAAGTATAATATGTATAATTATTATAAATTATTGTTAATCATTTTCATTATTATAATTATATTATAATTATTGTATAATTTAAAATGAATTTTCTTTCAAATAAATTAAATAAATTTATTGCTTAAAGTTCTTGAGGATGTCATGTGTAAATATTTTTATTCAAAAACATTTTCTTATGTATTATTATAGATAATGCCAACAAGATGCAGAGTAAATCTGGAATGTTATCATTTTTTTGAGGATGACGACTCATTTCAGGATTGGGGTTCTTGGTCATTATCAACTGTGCAGGAATGCTTACCATAAAAATATGAATATGCTGTTAATAATTAATAATGAAATAAAATACATCTTAAAAAGTTTGGACCCGTAGGTTTTAAATTTTTAATGCAGAACCTATGGTTCTTTCTGAATGATACTGATAAAAAAAAAAGAGAATGAAAACTGATCCAAAAAAATCGGAGATGATCTAAGTAAATAAATTAATATAAAGATCATAGTATTTTTAAAATAGAATTTAATTTAAATTTAAAAACAATATAATTACGATAACAATATTTTAAATATAATGGGACTTGTAAGAATTTAAAATTAAATTAAATTTAACAAAAAGATCGTAGCATTCTAATAATAAAAATAATTAATATAATTTAATTTAATTTTAAAAATCCTCTATCCATAAAAAGTTGACAAGTGTACTTCTAAATATGTATGCATATATAAAAACAAATTTATTAAAGTCAACAAACTTTGACAAAACCTATTTATTGCTCCGTAGAAAATTATCATTTTCAAACCATTAAGTCTACTAAATAAGATGGACTAAAGACCAATTTTGCTCATACATAACCATACAAGTAAATGATAAGAAGCGAATTGGTGGAAGTGGAATAACATCTCAAATCCCAACATACGAGTGATACAATTATACTTGGTCAAAAGAATAAGAAAATATATAAATAACACATGTAAAGTTTAAAATGAATTTTCTCGTATGGGTGACACTAAAATAAAATACATGACCCACCAGGTTATAGTGACGCATCAACCATTAAGTCATTAATTCAACCTCTGAACCTACCGAGTCAAATCAGGCCACAGGCAAATCAGGTTGCACAGAACCTGTTTTATGGTCAAACCATTTAATGGCTCAGACAGGTTACATGTCTGATTTTCGGACTAACGAGTTGACCTAACTGGTCTGAGCTGAATAACATTGCTTTTAAGTATATTAACACTAAATAAAAGAAATCACATTATTATAACAAAATTTCATATCTTTTGATAAAATCATACCACTAGTTTCAAAATAACTTTTTACAGTGTAGTAAAATCTTGTCTTAAAATTTTCGACAGTCACAAAAGTAGGCACTCTGAACTGCTTCCGATCATATGTAGCAAAATTAGAAAGAACAAATGCTCCAATGCTCCTTCAACTCACATTTGCTGTAAGTGTAGCCAACAGCGCTGCTAACGCGTGCACCCCGCCTACAGGGGTAAGGAGTGAAAATTTCTCATTTGATTACCTGTGGTCCACTCAGCCATTCCATCCCCAGTTATCCGTGGCGCATGCAAAAAATTGTTATGATTGTCTTCATAAAAGTACTTTCTTGCCTCCATAAACTTACTTCCTTATAACTTCCTTTCTCAAACTTGGCCAGTCCAATTACGCTAGCCTGTTCGATGAATTGTATATCGCCATCGTCATTATTGTTCGGACAAAAAAGAACTTGAGTTCTACCACTTTTTTCCACCGAACTTTTACATTGTTGTCCCTAGTTCCTAATGACATTTTAACAATACATGGAAACGTATATAATATGTACAGCCCCCAGTTACAAATCACTTCTAAACTTCTAGCATGAGATAAACGGACAACAAAACACTCACTAACTTCTCAAGTGGACTGAAGCACGGTAAGATAGTATTTATAGCCCTGGCACTTGCCTGAATGCTGCCTCGTTTCATCACTATCTCCCTGACCATTGGATGGAAGTTTCCAATTCAAAACATAATTTGACAGGTCGTATGTCCCTGGAGAGAACAGACAGATCTGAAGAGGAATTTCTGCAGAGGACCTAGCATCAATGTGGAGATTGGTTGAGATTGATCCAGACCAAATATATGAGGACACACTTTCCAATGATAGTGCCTTTCCTGGCTGGGTTTCAAGAACATTTGATGTGACTTTGAGTTCATTCACTGGTGTAATATCATGCCACCCTGCTTGGTTATCAGTAGTTGCTGATTGAACCACATTTACACTGTTCATGTGTCCACCATTACCAGCAGAATCTAAGGTGTCAATGCGTACAAAAGCAGTGGCACCAGAAGAATTGAAAACATGCATCTTCAGACTTATTTCACAGAACGATGCAGAGAAGTCATGGTGCAAGGTTTGAGGTCCATCCACTAGCCATGAAATAGGGCCCGTGCTAGCAGTACTAGTAGAAGACAGAAACATAACAACATAAATGCCTCCACACTTAACATACACATGGATATTTAAAATTTATTATTAAGTAAAAATTAGAAGTATTATGCACGGGAGAAACAATAGGATCCAGGGCTGTTAGTTAATATTCTTTTTTAGTTCGTTAATTAGTTATACTAACTGAGGGGAGGGATCAAAAATTATAAATAGGGGGTGGGTGACTGAGGAAAAGGCAGCTTGTGAGCAGAAAGTATTAGGAGGCTGTGACACCTCAAATAGTCACAATTGTAACAGCAGGAGCTAGTCTCCAATTCAGCAATAAAGATTCATTCTTTTCCTTCTTTCTTCTCTTAATCTGGTCCAGTATCAACCAACTAGTATCAGAGCTCCAATCTTGGGGCTATGAGGAGTGGATGGGTTCAAAGAATAACAACAAGATGGAAGCACGTTTGGAGGTTCTGGAACTCGCAGTAGAGGAGACCCACGAGGTTACGAAGCGGAATCGCGAGGCTATGGAGCGGAATCGCGAAGCTATGGAGACCAATCTGGTAGAGATCGAAACCTAATTGGGCTCGATTGAAAGCATGTTGCAGAAACTTGCTGCAACCTTGGAGAAGCTGACGAGGGAGGAGACGCTGCCAGCGAAGGGGGCAAAAGGGAAAAACGAAGAAACCGACGATGAAGGGCTAATGGAGGAACATAGAGATGCCTGTGTTCGCAGGGGAAGACCCAGTGGGGTGGCTGTCAACAATCAAAAGATACTTTCGATTACAAGCAGTGAGGGATGAGGAGAAATTAGAAGCAATGTTGGGCTCGATTGAAAGCATGTTGCAGAAACTTGCTGCAACCTTGGAGAAGCTGACGAGGGAGGAGACGCTGCCGACGAAGGGGGAAAAAGGGAAAAACGAAGAAACCGATGATGAAGGGGCGTGACAATGGAGGAACATAGAGATGCCTGTGTTCGCAGGGGAAGACCCAGTGGGGTGGCTGTCAACAATCGAAAGATACTTTCGATTACAGGCAGTGAGGGATGAGGAGAAATTAGAAGCAATGTTGGTGGCCATGGATGGGGATGCTCTAGCTTGGTTTCAGTGGTGTGAGTCATGGAGTTCACAGCTTTCTTGGGAGGCATTCAAGGCTGTTGTGGTACAGAGATTCCAAGGTAAAAATTTAGGCAGTCCTTTCCAAGCTTTATTAGCTTTACAACAGGAGGACACTGTGCAGGGGTACAGTGGACAGTTTGAGAAACATGTGGGGGCTGGAAAGGGGTTGGAAGAAAGCTTCTTGATGGAGGTTTTACTGAAGGAGTTGAAGGAGGAAATTGGGACAGAAGTCAGATTGCATGAGCCCAAAACCTTGTTGGATACTATGATGAAGGCAAGACAAGTGAAGGAAAAAAATAGGGTGCTGGAAAATCTGCCAAGAATGAGTAAAGAGACTCAAAGATTTCAGAAAACCAGTTTCTTAGGTCCAAGAAATGGGGGAGAATGGCAGCAGGTAGAAGTATCTATCCAACATGTTAATGCAAAGAATAATGGATGACAAGGTAGAAGAATCTTACATAATTTGTCACCTGCAGAAGTGGAGGAGAAAATAAGGAAAGGAGAATGTTTTACATGTACTGAGAAGTATCATCCAACACATGTGTGCAAGAACAAGCAGCTGAGGTTGATGATTATGCAAGAAGATGAAGGAGACCCTTGCTAAAAAATACAGGTTTTTCCTCACCTGGACCTTGGGGACAAGGTCCATCTTGAAGGGGAGGGTATTGATAGGATCTAGGGCTGTTAGTTAATATTATGTTTTAGTTAGTTAGTTAGTTATACTAACTGTGGGGAGGGGTCATAAATTATAAATAGGGAGTGGGTGGCTGAGGAAAAGGCAGCTTGTACGTAGAAAGTATTAGGAGGCTGTGACACCTCAAATAGTCACAACTGTAACAGCAGGAGCTAGTTTCCAATTCAGTAATAAAGATTCATTCTTTTCCTTCTTTCTTCTCTTAATCTGGTCCAATATCTATCACATACCTGAAGTGACACGCATGATGAGACATAACATGAGGAGGATTGGGAAAACCAGGATCGTCATTACTCTTGAATGGCAGAGAGATCAATACAAAATCAACAGTATTTAAGTCACCCTGATCATAAAAGAAGATGAAGCTCGTATCAGTAAAAGGAGAGAAAAAACAACAAATAGATGGTGTAAGAATTTTGTAAAAGTCAATCATAAATGTTCTATGACACTGGAAAAGAAATTTGTCCTTTAAAGTTTCAAATTCCTTAAACCTAGAAACTATGCCTGTTGTAGTCAAAGAAAACTAAAATAATTATACTCATATTACACATTGAAATATCTTATCTAGCTGCCTGGTTAGCTGACCAACAAAAAAAAAGTGAAACCTAGTAATATAGCTAATTGAAACTTTGATACTTGTTTAGTCCTCTTGAAACTTCAAGTATGATAAAATAGGATGAAAAAATATCCTTGAGCTGTGAAAAATAATTAAAACAAGACAAAAAGTAAGGAAGCAAAGAAACTACAGTGCAACGCAACCCAATCCCTTCGCAAATCAGATCTGCCAATACCCTTGAAGCAACCATGGGCTGAGAACCAAAGAGAAGCGAAGAATATACTCCAAAGTAAACTTATGGGCAAGGAAAATCATTTGAGGGTGTGGACATTCCAGATTTTAAGAGAATATGGTAATGGAAAAAGTGAGTGCATAAGTAGGTGGAAAAATTTGCAGAGAATATCACTTTACACTTGCTTAGTACCCTTAAAAAAGGTATATAAAAATAAAATATAATAAATGTTCAGTCTTGGTTAAAAATTATTTTTAAACCTCATGCTTTCTACTCTTCCACTTTCACCGACACAATCAAGGATACCCAAATGGTAACTCAAATTACAAAAAAGATACACTTTGGTTGGACTTAAATAAAAACAAAATAAATGTCTACCTCATATGAAACTTCCTGCTGCAATCTTTCATAATGGTGGAAATTGAACAAAGGTGCACTGTTTATATCGTAAAATAGATCCTCACTGCTTTGGGGTACCAATCTTACATCACTTCTGACAGGCAATGTAGATATGTTGTCCTCCAATGTCAAAAACCTCGAAGAATTCTGAGGGCACACAATAAGCTAATTCAGCTAACTGTAATAATCACATGCACACACGCATACAAATTTCAACTAGTAACCACATCTTGCACAAACACGTAAACAGATGATACATAATATAATAATACTAATAGCATATTTTCGGGAGTGTTTGAATTACCCACATGTGAGTTGGAATAATGTAAACAGGTTTTTTTATAAAAAAATAAAATTGAAAGCTTGCATAAAGTTAAAATCAAGTTTGTTTCTAAAAGCATGTTTGAGTAGAAATGAAAAATGTAGCATTTATGTTGGGTTGAGAATTACATACTAGGTTTGAATACTAACTTACTTTTGAAATAAAAGTTCCCAAACATAAACCACTTCAACCAAAATAAATTTTGTTAAATCAACTTCGTCCAAAATCAAGTTTGCAATCACCCAAACACATTTTTTTCAGATAAAATCAAGTCAAGTTAAAACACATAACTCAGATAAATAAGCATTTGAATATACAGATTCTGAAATATTAACATGTGGTCCATCCCTGAATTTCTGCATCAAAGTTTTACATCTTATCAATCATTCTAATTTTTGCTATGGTTATTTCTGCAACAAAGATGAATTCCATATTTTCTTAGCTACCACTCATTCATCATAAATTATTTCTTTACAGTATTATATTGTGAAAACAACATAGTGATTGCTCTACAACATTTAGGTCACTCATAAACTATGGAATATGGATACAACCATGTAAAGGGTTTTTCACCCTCTAACATAAGGAAAGAAAAGAATTGGAGATCAATAACATATT
Source organism: Glycine tomentella (assembly GCA_007407185.1). NCBI lineage: Eukaryota > Viridiplantae > Streptophyta > Magnoliopsida > Fabales > Fabaceae > Glycine > Glycine tomentella. Next base: position 958,244 of record PYAF01004425.1, on the reverse strand, counting down.
TTACAACAAAATAACCACTAAGAAGGTCCATATTGTTCAACATTTTGTTTCAAGTCACCTGCCTCTAATTGGAATTATCCCTATAAATTATGTGTTTCATGTACATCATTAATTAAAATATTTATATTAAACCAATTAACAAATTACTTATCCATCTTTTCACATTTCAACAGAACCCGTGAAATGAAACCCAATTCCATAACAAAACATGTAAAATGATGAATCACAAAAATCAAAACCTATAGCACAAACCTTCAGCGTAAAGAAACAAGATATTGCTTGACCAGCCTTCAATGATTGTGAAGGAAAAATAGTATCAGGAGCTTGAAGTAATGAGATTTCCCAGTGGGGACCAACTGACGACAACTGATAAACTTGGAAACTTTCTGAGCTAGTCTTGTTAACAACATCCAATCGAACAAGAAATTCTTGTAATCTTAATCGAGGACTTATTTGAAATGAGACATCCAACGATGGTAATACCTACAATCACCAAAATTTGGCAGTTGAGAATTAACTAGGTCTATGCCAGGTATATATGAAAATTAGTCATTTAACAGGTCTCTTGATCCAGAGATGGCAAATTTGGTGGGTAGCTTTGACTTGGTGCATTTGGCACCATAGAAATAGGGCAGTGTTCCATGGTGATATTTTCAATGGCCATAAGTTGATGGAGGATGCATTATTCTTCTGCTGGTCCTGACTATCTAACCTAGAAAAAGGATTTAACATCCCCTTCCACTTTTGGTCTAGTCATATCAGAGAAGGCTTTTGTTCCTTGGGGAGGGTTTAGCAGTAATGATTCTCTTATTCTTAAGTTGGGTGTGAGCCTTGTCTTCAGCATTTCCTTTGGCACCCTAATCAATGTATAGCACATGTATTAGGTTGCCATAGGTCTGTTATGCTTGTTGACGGGTTGTATATATATTTTCAGTACTACTTGTACCTTTTTCCATCTTATATATATATATATATATATATATATATATATATATTATTTTTGCTGAGCAAAAAAAAAAAGTTCTTTTTTTCACTCATAATGCAGCAAAAAATCATAGAACACAATTATTATTCAATTAATTTTATAGCCACCCAAGGGAAAAAAGTTACAATTTAAAGAAAATAAAACCAGTGACACCCAAAAGTTTCTTTCAGTATCCATTATACTAACCTGCACATTGTAATGCAAGCGAAGAGTACGATATTTGATGACACTTGATGCATCTCCCATCTCATAATATATGCTCATGTAAAGTGATGTATCACCTGGAACAGCAGCCCTAAACCAAAGAGGCCACAAGAAGGGTGTTTCACCTTGAACTGATGTGCCCTGAAAGGAAGTGTAAATCATGTGACCAAGAAGTAGCCAAATTAGAATAAAGTTTTGTTGAAAATCAGGAATGGATATTTACATTTAATGTTTAGAGGGTTATAGGCAACAAAATATTTGATTTAGAGGAAACAAAATATCCTCTATTTATTTGTAATTAATACAATAAGCCTATATAAACCTCTCCGTGGAGCCTTAAGACACGGTTTCAGTCTAAATATGCTTTTGTTTCTTCCTTTTTAACAAGTGTCAATACACAACTTAAATGGAAAAGATTCAACACTGACCTCTGGAAACAAAAAGACTGTGTCAGACATGATATTAGAATTAGCATACACATCACTTTGTACTGCATCTGTCCTCTTTCTTAAGCATGCAGGAAACTCTGACTTCATATCTTCCTGCTTCCCAATTATCAGGAATCTAGGATGACTAATCTTCATCTTCAAATTCTGCCAAAACCACAAATGGTATTAAGAAAAAAAGTATGCCAGAAAGAGGAGGAAGAAAGCAAGATCTGAAGTTCAACCCAATACAGGGTCCTGCTAATAAGGACAGTGGTAAAGGAACATGTAACACATCTTACTAAGATGTTTTCAATCACCTAAAAAAGAAATTATTAAATAATGTGTTTTCAATATAATAAATGTTTTTTTCATTAGCATTACACACACATACTCTAGAAGTAACTGTTATATAAATTTCGGCTTAAATACCTAGTCCCTCAAAATATATTATTTTTTGGTTACAGTCCCTTGTCTTTACCCTCTGTCTGCATTCCAATTGGCTGCAAATGGGTGTTTGGAGTAAAAGAAAATCCCAAAAGCATGGTCAACAGGCATAAGGCCCGCCTTGTTGCCAAGGGCTTTCACCAACAATTTGGCAGTGATTATACTGAGACCTTTTCACCAGTTAGCAAACCTGTCACTGTTTGTCTCATTCTCATTTTGGCAATCATTCATGGCTGGCCCCTAAAGCAACTCGATGTCAACAACGCTTTCCTTGAGGAGAAAGTCTATATGACTCAGCCTCTTGGCTTTGAATCTCATGACAAGTCTCTCATGTGCAGACTACACAAGGCAATCTATGGGCTGAAACAAGCCCCTTGCCTGATTTGACAGGCTAAAATCTACACTGTTACAGCTACAGTAGTTCAGTTTTGCAAAAGCAAGTGTGATCCGTCTGTTTATCTACTCTAAAGGGACTGCAACTGCCTGTGCTAGTATATGTTGATAACATCATCCATACTGGTACAATTCTGCAGTCTGCACATTTGCAGACCCTAGTCTCTCAGTTCAACACTGTCTTTTCCTTCAAAGATCTTGGCAACCTAGGCTACTTTCTTAGCATTGAACTCAAACCTCAGTCTGATGGGACTCTATCTCACTCAGCAAATATATTTGTGACCTCTTAGCTTGAACCAATATATTCAAAACCAAGCCCATTTCTTCTCCAATGGTTAGTGGTTCCAAACTCACCAAAAATGGTTCTGGTTTTCCAACTGATGCTAATACCTATAGATCTGTTGTTGGTGCACTGCAGTATGTTATACTTACAGCCCAGAGATTACTTTTCCAGTGAACAAAGCCTGTCAGTTTATGTCTTAGTGCCTTGAGACTCACTGGGTTGCTGTCAAACACGTCTTGAGATACTTAAAAGGCACCATCTCCTGGGGTCTATACTCGCATCCAGCCTCAATATGATGCTGATTGGCCATCTGACCCAGATGACTGGTGATCTACCTCCGGGGCCCATGTGTTTCTTAACCCTAACCTCATATCCTGGTGCTTCTAAAAGCAGACTGTCATTGCCTGATCCAGCACTGAGGCCGAATATCAAAGCTTGGCTCATGCCACTGCTGAAATCACATGGACGCAAACACAGTTGTCCAAACTTGCAGTGCAGCACTCCACACCTCAAGTCTATTGTGACAATTTGAGCATTGTATTTCTTTCTAACAATCCAGTTTTGTATACCTGCATCAAGAATGTGGAGCTTGACTTCTTTGTACATCAGAAGGTTCTCACAAAGCAACTTAAAGTTCTTCATGCTCATTCTTCAGACCAATATGCTGATATCCTAACCAAAGCTCTCTCCCCACACGTTTTACAGATCTTCTACTGAAGCTCAAAGTAGGTGATTCAGCAGCTTCTCACCACAGTTGAACTTGCGGGAGGGTATTAGAGTAGTATCAGATAGAGCAGTAGCAGCCAGCTCAGCACTGTAACTAACTTCAATTAGTTACAACTGTATTTGAGTTCTGCTAGGAAACTCGGGTGCTATATATAGCTGAACCCTCATCTTCGTAATTGGATTTTCATTTTCAGAAATACAATCTCTAAGTTTCATGTTCATTTTCTCTCAAAATCTAACAGTCACAAACTAAACATTAAAAAAATATTTAGAAGGTACTACATAAAAGATTGAGAAACCATTGCTATAAAGTGATGCTCTAGGTTAAAAATGAAATACCACAATAAAGGGAAGGATTAGTTCCTAACTACTGGAGCTATGCTCATTTTTTTAAGTTTCAAAAATCACAGTTCAAAAATTAACTTAAATATGTTTTTGGCTCTTGTAAATATAATAATTTTGTTTTGTTCCATTTTAATTACATTTCATTTGTCATGGTCCATTGGTATGACTGATAGCAGTGATAATGTGACAATGACATGATATATTTTTTGTCACATTATGACTCAGTGTCAGTGGTGACCACTAAACAGAAAGGACCATTTACAGATATTTTAAAATTTAAATTGAAAGTGAATGGTGAAAAATCTGGTTGTTTTTCATGATAATGAGTGCGATATTTATATACAGTGAGCAAGAATCTATCCCTAAGTTTAGGGATTAGGATCAACCTATCTATGTATTGAAATAATCAGAAGACAAATCAACCTAATTATGCAGTACAGTATTTCACATTTCACTAATTATGTACAATATCTCAACAATTTACAAGGACCAATACTAACAAAAAAAATTGAAATACTAAAACTACATGAAGTCATATTTATAGGGACTAAAAACCTATTTAAGCCCTAAAATTTAGAGCAAGTTGACTCCAGACATGGTACCTTAACAGGAAGCTCTGATGGATTCCTCAATTCCAAAACAAGTTGCCGTAAATCTCCAGCATATGTCTTTCCAGGTAGAGGGTGAATGGAACCCTGAAGCTTGGGTATGCTCTGGGATTTTAGAAGAGGAAACATGTTTTAGTTCAAACTTAGAGACTACAAGAGGGACTACTTAAAATTCATGTGGAAAAAAAGAGAATAATGAGGAAGGTTAGGATAAGAGCATGCACCTTAATCACCATAAATTTAAATTTCTCATTTGGCAAGTGGTTGTTTTTCCTTCTTCCTTTTATAATTTTCTTTTGGTGGCCCAACTTAAAGTTGTGAAAGCCAACTATTGTACCAGACAATTTCCACCTAACACCAAGAATTTCAAGAATACCCTCTGCCCTGGGAGTAACTGATAGTTGAATCTGGAAAACAAGTACTTGACAATGTTAATTTTGGAAAAAAATGATAACTTGAAAATATAATACTCAAACAAACACATATATAAAAAGATAATAGCTACCAAACATATAGCAGAAAAGGAGATGAAAATTCACTGTAAATTTAATGTATTATTGCTAAAATAAACCTGTATCAGGAGGATACAGTGCCTGAATGTTGAAGACTGATGAAAAAGGAAATTTAATGGAAAAAGAAAATGTCCTGGCCAGTTAAGTCTCTCCCAAAAGTCCCAGCTAGAACAAACAATTATCTTCATTTTCAAGGACTGAAGTCTAGTACCATTATACTCAAGCTTCAATTTAATTGGAGATATGCACAAAATTAAGATGGAAAATGAATTTCTTGATTTTCCGCAATGCAACTCAATTTGCATATTTAGTCAAAACAAGCTCTCTCGTACTAGAATTTGTCTCAAACAAAACAAACTCACCATGGTTGTTTCACCACCTCCTAGTAAGAAATCAACCTCAGACACCATATATGAGGAACTGTCAGAGCTCATATTCCTAAAGTGGTCAACCTCATTATCTTTCTCCACACTTGACTCATTCTCATCTGTAGTACCCATATGACAAAGCATACTAATGAATAAACATAAAAAAAAAAAAGATGAAAAAATTAATAAAAAATGGTAGAAGATATAAATAGAAATTCATAGCATACCTGATCTAACATCATCAGTACTAGCAGAATACTTGCATACAAGTGTAACACCAGATATGGGAATTGAGATTTGCAGAGGATTTTTAAATTCGATATTCACCTTCACAGCTTCTGCAAATGGGTGCAATAAAACAAACAATGCACCAATAATACATAAAGGAGGGGGAAGTCAGCCTATTGTTCCGATTCCTTAAACCATTTTAAAATATATATAAACAATTTTTTGAAAAATTTCCCCTTTATATTTTTATATTTTACACTAATATCAACAGGATTTACACAAGAAAGTCCAAATGCCATCGAATTTTCAAATTAATTTCTAGTAAAAATCAGTCACTTCATAAACTGATAAGTTCAATTCAATTCCCTAAATGAATGGAATCAATGGTCCTGCTTGAGTCCATCCATCTTCTACAATACTGGTAGGATAATGAAATATGGGAACTATTTCAAGTTTTAACATACAATTACAATGAGTACAAGCCAAAGTACTAGGTATTATTTCAACTACTTAAATTAGCAGTAGTTAAAATGTTACAACACAACTGACACTCTTGTTCCACTGCTGATAGTCTAATGCAGACCACAGAGTTGCTAAAAACCATGCATCTAAGTCATATTATATAAAACCTGAGGATACATGTGGCTTAAGATTGGGGCTCACTGAATAATTACTGCATGTTTGATTCAACTTGTTTTGAATAAATAATCATTTTTTTAGTTAGCTTCGTGAGAGAGCTTTCGAAAATAAATTATTTCTAAAAAATTACTTCCTAAACATATGTTTAATTTATAAGTCTGTCAAGGATGCAAAGAGAATACATACATTTGAGCAGAAAAGGAAACAAAATATAAAACACTCAGCTTCAAAAAGGGGAAAGATCACTTATTCAAGCTACATTATGAGGATATAACTCGGAATCCATTTTAAAAAAAGAATTACACAATGGTTCGACATCTGTCTTGATAAGAAATCGGAAAATGCAATGTATATCTACAATAACGTTTACAAGCATATATTTACAAACTATGAGCATTCTAAAGCAAATCAACTTTCTGCTTGTAAGTCTTAATAGTAAGAGAAAACATGTATTGGTAGCAGTTTTCACTAGAACAGTAACCCACAGCTAGAATCTATCATATAAACATAAACATAAACATATGGTTCAAACAAAATTTAGAGGTCCAAAGTTCGACACCATTTTGATTTTTCCTTTCCCTTTAATTTGTATTTATCATCATTCCTTCATGAAGCCAGAACAGTGTTGCTATTACATAAAATGTAAGGCAGCAAATGAACTTCTTATCCTCCAATAATTAGTTAAGAGAATACTGGAAAAACATTCAAGTGAAATAAAATGAAATATAATGATTAAATTATCATCAAATTCTACCACATACCGCCTACAACGCAAACATTTGATTGATTGTGCCTCTTTGAGATAAGCTTTGATTGCAACTCCAACCAATTCGTCTTGGCAGCAGAGAATGATGATAGCATTTCTTCCTCCAAAGAATGCCACAAGCCTTCTCTAGTATTAGCCTGAAATGTTTGCCAGATAGTGGTGACACTTCAAGCCATCAAACTACAGCCATTAACTAATTTGTAACTTATGTGCAATAGAATCCATGAAACAGAAATGCTTCCCCTGGAAATTTGAAAGTACTACTACTAACACAAGTATTACAATGAAAACCCATGATATATAGCAAAAATTGAATAGAGGACAAAAAAATTTCTAAAAATCCATTTGCAAACCACACAATGAGAATCATAATTTCCAATCTTTGCTTGTAATCACCTCAGCGAGGATTCATACACAGAACCTACCATCATCTTTATTGAAGAATTGATTGCGCCACAAAAGAGTGCTCCTACTGTTCACATGGTATAGCATTGTTTTGGGCTAAAACTGGTGTTATTAATTTGTAAATGGGCAGTTATGTGGCCCACTCAGTAGTTAGTTTTAACAGTTCAAAGCAAACCTAAGCCAATTTCACAGTAAATGAAGCATATTGGCCATAATAAGCGGCTAAGGTTGCCAGGACACGAGCATTTTAACTACAATGATTCTTTAGTAGTTTGGTCTACATGATCCATAGTTCCTAACAATCAGGTAAAGCCCTTTATAATGAAAAACAGAAAGATGGAAATTAGTCTGTTCATGCTTTCAAGTAATGTAAAGGGACATGTTAGATAATCAAATCCCATCCTTTGTCCTTCATCTATGGATTGAGATTTTCATGTTCAGTTGCTCTGGATTTTTAACACAGAAATACAAACAAATAAGCAACTGAAAAATGGAACACGGCTTGCACTTGAAAGGGGAAAGGAAAAGGTGTTTCACACCTTTCAATAAGGTCTAAAGAACAAGGAACAAAATATTCACCTTAAATCTTAAAATCAAGTAGAACATAATTTTTTTTTAAAAAAAATATTGGAATAAAAACTTAACCACTCAAGAGGCTAATTAGTTAATAGATGATTACTCATTAATAATTTTTTGAACAGCTTTAACTAGTCAAATGCTTAATTGTCCCTAAACTTTAAATATTTTCATGAATAATCCTTCCTTGCAATTTCAGTCACAGAATGGGGAAGCATAGAATTGGATTCAACTTACAGCTGAAGGTGTTCCAAAAGTTCGGTAATCTTCGAAGATGACCTTGAGTGAAGAGATGTTGATTACAGGCAATTGAAGTTTTGGTACCTCAAACGTCTGTCCAGTTTTCTATGATATACACGAAAAATTAAGACCGCTGTCAAATTAATTAGCTTCTGTCTTAGCATCAAGATGCATAAAACACTGAAATTATAGATTCATGCAAAGTAAATTCTGTGAGAAATTACAAATTACAACAAATCAAATTATTTTGCTTGTTCAGAAAAATATTATACAAACGATCAGGTTCTAATTTCTATATGTATGATATCTGAAAAGGCAATAGAGGCACTATCACCTCCACAATTTGAAGAAAGTCGCCCAGGAATAATTCCTGTGTTGTCTTGGACTGGTGACTACAGGCCAAGATTTCTGTCATATGCTTGACAGCCGCATCATACATCCCAAGAGAAGCATACCACCTAAAACAATCATCTCGATTAAGAAAGTTCAAAGAATGTTGGTTCCATACTTCTTGATAAAAAAACAAAAACATTATAGCTAAACCAAGTCTAACTTACTGTCCTATATGGAAATGAACATGATCATTTATATAACTCCAAGTAGTTCCTCTAAAAACAGAAAGAGCGCTTCTGTATGTTCGAATTGCATGTTTGATCTGAGCATGACGAGGTCAAGGATAAAAAATTAGTAAGGAAAAGCAGTAGTGCAATACATTATGAAATAGGAAGTGGGGTGTCTGCATATTGTTGATATCCCAATACCTGATCACACTTTTTATACTGCTCACCAGAAAGCACTAGATGAAATCCATATTTGCGTAACATGAAGGGTTTAGACAACAAGTAGCAATACGATGCTTGTTCAAGCATCACAGCAGAATGTAGGATATCCTAAGACAAGGAATTGGTCAACAGCAGAAAACAATAATCCCAGATTACAATTATTTTTATTTTTATAAAAAAGAAAGCACTACCTCACCACAAATACGAAAATAAACAGTAGCTGCCTCCTTATATTGATCACGTGCCTTTAACATTTCTATCCACCACAGACCACATCGTGTTGCATTTAGCTGACCCGACGATCCAAGTTTCTGGAAATATTAAGTTTATTAATCAAAAAGAGAATGCAAAAAAAATATAGCAGTAACAGAGCATTACTAGAAAAAACATCAATCTTTCTCATGATCCAAAATAAACCATACATACTAAATATGTGTTAAAAGCATTTTCCATGCAATACTCAGCTTCCTTTCTTGATTGATCCAACATGAAGTACGTAAGTCCCATCATTTCCTGAAAAATAAAGTAGGCAAACAGATTGATGCATTTCAGAACATTCTACAATCAGAAAGCTTATAATATGGCATTGGAAAAATCTAACTACATAGTATTTGGTTGAAGGGAAATGGAGGGGAGGGAAGTGATCTTTTTAAACTTTTGTTGTTTGGTTCAATTCTTAGGAGGGGAGAGGAGCAAAACCCCTCTTCATCTAATTTTTTTCTCCCCTCCAATATTGGGCGGATTTGGAGGGGAAGGGAAGGGGATTTAAAACATTTTAACTGTAATTAACAAAATATCCCTACTTACATTTTGAAATTTAAAATTATAAGGATACAAAAGTAAATGAATTTTTAAAATCCCTCCCCTTGTGAACCAAACAAGAAAATAGCTACCTCCCCTCCCCTCCTTTGAACCAAACAGTCCCTTAAGGAACTGGACCACTAAGAAAAAGAACACTCCAAAAAGAAGGGTTTCTTGTAAAATTATTTTTATTTTTTCTTCAGATAGGAAATGATATGATAAGTGCAAATAAGTAATAGAATAAAACTACAACGTCAAAGAACATCTTTAATAATCAATAGGCACATTAAGCATGACTAATAAAGGCATGAAGTGTGTCTGAAATTCTGAATACTATGTAACTTTACTTTAAAAGTCAGTCAGATCATTTTGATGACAAGCAAAGAGCCATGTCAAGTATCTTATCTACAATATTTCCAGGGTTTCAATGTTTCATATTTTAAGAAAAAGAACGAGTCCCTCAGTAAGAACATAACACAAAAGGGTAATAGAGATTCAGCTAGTTAGATAAATGATAGAATTAAATGAAGGGAAGTTATTCCTTATTTTGGGAGAAAAACTGAATCCAATTCATTTCAACATCCTTCCACTGCTTCTCTACAGAAAATCCTAATCTAAGTAATTTGAACCATGTAACAACCATGCATCATCTGAAAGCCCACTGCATTTGGAATATAAAAAAAAATTACCTGCACACCAGCATAACGCTTCCAGGCTTTATCAATCTTGTAATCTGTGGAAATTAGGCGATAATTTGACAAGGCCAGTTCATAATCTCGTAACATGAAAGCATAATCACCCAAAAGTCGAATCTGGGATTCAATGGAATTAAAGTCATACCTTCAACAATGGAAACCAAAATCATATTAGAAAAATGCAAGAAATTGAATGATAGATAGCATTACATGTATATTCTATCATAAGATATACTCCCTCCATCCCTAATTATAAGACCTTTCAACTAATTCACACCCCTTAAGAAAAGTAGTCCATTTAGTTAATCACGTTAAATCTGTCAATAATTTGTACTATCATTCTAAAATTATCCTTTTATTCTTTCTCTATTCACTTAATTGTTTATCATTAATGTTTGGAGAGAGAATAATTAAGCAAGGGTATGCAAGGGGAAAAAATAATTAATGCATCTAGAAATTAGAAAAGGGTCTTATAAAAAGGGATAAACAAATTTCTGAAAAGAGTCTTATAATTAGGGACAGAGGGAGTAAATAAATAAATATAACATACGAGGGACCATTGAGAGAATCTGCACCGTCTTCTTTCCCTTTTCTCCACCATAAATTTTTTATTTGGTTTTTAAACCCTTTTCGTGTTGCAGAAACCTAAACAAAACAAAAAAACATTACAGAAAAGGATAAATGACAATCAGAATATAGGTCAAAATAATAAATATTGGGTCTGAAATAACAAATTCAAAACATGAATTCAAAAAGGGCAAAACATAAAAGACCTGTTGATTGAGTAAACGAATTTTTTGCTCCATATTTGGAATGATGTGCTTAGATGCTAAATCTTGCATTAGATCTTTGATCTGCTCTCAAGGCAACAAAAATGGGTAGCAAAAAATGCATCTACATTGTAAGCATTAGTCCTACAATATAATGAATCTAACAGCATTGCTGGTAACAAAAGAAATATACCTCATTGATATCATCAATGTTGAGAAAGCAACCAAGATCTTGACTAGGAGTAGGTGAGGCATCAGTTATCTGTAACAAATTTCAGGAGACAACAGACTAAATTGCATACTTTCATATGAATGAAACCAAAATTTTATATTATTTTAGCATAGGTTTAAAAAGGCAAAAGAAAAAGGAAAAGCATGAGGCAAGGAAGATGAACTAAATAATCATATTTTTATTTTAGAAAAGAAGGAGCACCTACAAGTCCTCCCCAAACAAACTTACATATGAAGCCCAAGGATTATCTTGATGTTTGATTGGAGCATCCAGGGAAGAATTAATGCAAAGCAACGAACAGTCACTTGCACCAAATGTACTCCTCATATCTGTCAATATTTTACTTGCTCTGTTGAAGAATAAGCAACTCGAATAAGTTTAACACTACATACAACTAATAAATCAATTCCCACGGGAAAATAATGATTAGTGAATGCCCAAGATTGCATTAGGTTGCAGCAAACAACTGTCAAGTTTTTCTAATAAAACAATTTTTACTTTCAATGTTAACTACCACACTATGAAATTATGAGAACAAGTCATTGGTCATATATAAGAGATGAGAATTGCAAAGAATCAATTTGGTTTATACCAAGAAAGTCTACAACAGAAGTCATTTATCTTTAACAGGGATTGATGGAAAGTTACTGAAGCAAAGAAAGAGACTTACATATGATTTTCATTAACTTGGAAAAAGCTTATGATCAAGTGCCAAGAGGTGTTAAGGAAGACTATGGAAAAGAAAGGTGTTCATGTGGCTTATATTTGGGCTATACAAGATATGTATGAGAGAGTAACTACTAGTGTGAGAGTTCCAAAAGGTGAGACTAAGGACTTTTATATTAGGATGGGATTATATTAAGGCTCATCCTTAAGTCCTTGTTTAATCTATTTTCTGATGTGCTTACTAGGGACATACAAAAGATTATCCCTAATCGCAAGCTTTTTGCAAATAATATAGTTTTCATTGAGGAATCAAGGGAAGCAATTAACTCAACTTGAGCTTTGAAGACAGATTTTGGAAACAAAGGATTTTCACATAAGTAGGAGTAAGACAAAGTATAGCATAGCAATTTTAGCAAGAGACATGAGGAATATGACTTGGAAATAAAAATGCGAGAAGTCATACCTGTCTGCAGGGCCATCTTGATTATCATGCACTAACAAGTAATGCTTTGAAACTTTTGGATCCATTGCACCATCATTAAGAAGGGAAGGAAGCTCGTTGATATTAAAAAGGTCAACAAATCTGCTAATAGGTTGTTCATCCTTTGATGAAACAGCTACAAGACCTGCAAGTTATTTTTAGGAGGAAAGACAAATAAATCCGAAAAGCTACATTCAGATGAAGGAAAGCAGAAGAAAAATTCAAAAGCTAATTATGTATTGATACTAGTATTCTACTATGTAAGAGAAAGTTAAAAAAGAAGAGCTCTAACTGATCCCAAATCTTACACATCACAGGATGGTCAAATGCTTCATGGTCTGAAAAGGAAGCCACACGAACAAGCTCTTTATTGAGAAACCGAAACCAGGAAGGTGTATTTTGGTATTCAGAACCTACAAAAGTATTTGTCAATCAAACCAAGTCTTAGAATATTACAGAACTAAACTACCTTGACATCATACTTTTACAAGTTACAACACATTTCAGCACTGTAAACAAGTGGTGCCTAGCAGAGCACTAATATTTGCTCAAGCTTGTCTTGTTCGATTAAAGTTTAATCAAACTAAAAAGCTCAGTGCCTGAGCTCATTTCAATTCCAACCTCAAGCAATACAAAATTAGTTATATGATGTGTATTGTATAGCTGTACATTCGTCCATATATAAATTAAACTACTATAACTAATTAGTTTACCATGTAAAAGCATGTATATGAACATAAAAAACACAAAACAAATACATATAGTGGAATGTCACTTACTCAACGAAAGTTCATGATTAATTTCCGACACATCTGAACACGACTCAGAAAACTCTTTCTCCCCTGCCTCTGTGATAACTTGCTTCAGCTGCTCTTTAGCTACCTAGTAAAAAGGTGCGGATACACAAATAGACCCACATAATAAATCCTAAACATCGAAGAAGGCGCGGAATATTCAACAACTCTACGAAGCAAGCACATCCTAAACATCGAAGTCGCGACATTGATAAAAAAAAAAAGAAAAAAAGAAAAACGCGCGAGCAAGGAATTACCTTCACATCGGGCTTCCTCACATCGGAAGCGTAGAACAAACGCAATTTGAACTTGTGTAAGCGATAAGGTTGGTCACTGGCGGTCCTAACAGGAACTGCGAGAGGGAAAACGGAAGAATGCTAGTGAGGAGTTAGAAGGCGTAACGGATTACGAAGATAAATAGGATTGAGTGATGAGGTTACCGTCGATGTTGTTGAAGGAGCAGAACGGCGTTAGCGTCTGGAGGAAGGAGAGGCCGTTCTTGAGGGAAGCTTCTTCGACGGAAGGAGTTGAGAGGAGCATGACCACGGGAGTGATCTCCTCCAATAGCATTTGCCCCAGCGGCGTCATCGCCGGATCCACCATCGTCATCATCACCGGCGACACTGTGCTGTGAGAAAGATGCAGAGCAGATCCGATCTCTGCTGCCGTCAAACCGCGATTGGGATTTATTAGGGGACCAACGGCCAACGGGAACCCACACAAGACAATACACAGTTCAGTCTGAGAGGAAAGGTTCTCTTTGCCTCCACGACGTCGTCTCGTCTATCGGAGATTAATAACGAATGAAATAAGGAGACAACTGTATCTATAACTATTATAAATCTACTGTAACTTTTATATATATTATAAAGAAAAAAAGTCAATTTGATATTATTTTTATTCTTAATTATTATAAATTATTATAACATTTTAGTTTAACTTTTAATAATTGATATATATTTTAAAACAAATTATTCGTATATATATATATGAATAATTTCTAAGATCCGATACCAAGTATCTTTTTTGCATTAGTTTATATAATTTTTATAGAAAAAATGAGCCTCATTTTATATATATGCTCCGTAAAAAAAATTATATTTTACACTATCAATTAATCAATAATTTTGAAGGTATAATTAAAAATTGTAAAAATTGACAAATTTGAAATACTATTATAATCGTAAAAACTAAAGACCATAGTATCAGTAGCCTCATTTAACTTTAAAAAATGCAAACAAACTATAGAAA
>PYAF01004425.1:924500-943522 GCA_007407185.1 Glycine tomentella | reverse complement strand
ATTTTACATTATCAATTAATCAATAAATTTGAAGGTATAATTAAAAATTGTAAAAAATGACAAATTTGAAATACTATTATAATTGTAAAAACTAAAGACCATAGTATCAGTAGTCTCATTTAACTTAAAAAAATGCAAACAAACTATAGAAAAAATGAAAAACATAAATACAAAAGTCTAACAACGTATAAATCCACAACAACAACAATCTTAAAGAAAGTAAGATGAAAATATAAAGAAAATTTAAAAATAATATTGGAAAATAAAAATGAATTAACAAATGGATCTTTTGTTGTTGTGTTATTTTTTTTTTTTTTTGAGAAAAGAAAATAAGAGAGAATATTTTTTTATAATAATTGGTTAGTTTGGCTAGAAATTAATCCAGGACTTTTTTTTTTTCTTTCTTCCTTCATAATTTCTCAATTACTAAATCAACTTTATATGTAAATAACAAATGAAGAAGGTTGATAGAAAAACAAAAGAGAGATAAAGAGACTATAGAGAAACCTGTTGTAGAAGATCCATGTCTTCCTCAATTCACAAGTTAAGTGAATGTTAGATTCATTTGCAACCAAGTGAGCCAACATGTTCTCAACAATAAATGTTGTGATACGAGTAAGACAGATTAACTCACAAATTGAAACTCGCTTTTTACACCCCTACTAACAATAACTCTACTCTTGTTTGTTGAAACAATAAAATTAATATTTCATTCAAGATTCAAGAACAACAAGCACCACACTGGTTGTGTCATTCTTACTATCTTTTTTCTATTCTCATACCCTAGATTCTTTTAATTAAAATTCTTATTCTTCCACCTTCCCTCTCATTATATTCTCTCTTGTGCACACACCCCTTATTATATTTTTTACAAAAAATTATCCACATAAACATGTTTCCATTGTTGACAACACAATAGAAATGTGTTTCCATTTTGCAACAGGGTGTCATTACAACACAAAATGGAGATAAATTTTTGTTGGATAAATGATTGTGTATCACAAATAAATGCACATTAGAAACTCATTTTTATTGTGATTCATAATAAAAATGCATTTTTGTGGTGTATCACACAACACAAAAATACATTTTCATTTAGTTGTCAACTTTTTCTGCATAATAAAAACGTGATTTCTTTATAGGTGATACATACAGTAACACTTTTTGGAGCTTACTGTGATAGTGTCAATCTTGGGATTCATCATTCAACAACATGTGTCAAGGTAGGATGTAGGACGGTGGGATGCACAACGACAAGGGTATGCAAGGATAAATGGAGAAGAGAAATTGGAGGAGGGGTGTATGAAAAAGAGAAATATGGTGTGTAGAAACTGAAGGGGGTGGGGAAAGGAAGGGCTTAGGGATCAATAGTAATTTTAAGTTTTAAAATAAAAATAGGGGTGGAGTTAGCAATAAAGGGGGTGCTTAACTCCTAAAAAGCTCTCAACTTGGCCCGTTAAGAATTTTTTTTTGATAATGCCCGTTAAAAAATTAAGCATAGTAATAAAATAATAAATTTGAGAATGAATAGTAGAAAGCGTGATGAGAACAAGTGATGAATGAAATATAGAACTAGATTTATGAGTAAGACTAGCTTTGCATTTCAACACACCTGGTATCACCGATCATGTAGATTAACTAATACAAAATTATTTTAGTATAATTAGTAATTTTGAATTTAAATATTAGAAATTAAAATGCAGTTCCGTAAAATATTTGAATGGAGAGTTTCTCACCCATAATAATATTACAAGCTCAAGCAAAATTGTCTTTTATACAGAAGATATTTATAGTCTATACTAAAAAAAAAAAAGTTCTCCTTAAAGCTAAATGTATAAGAGAATTTATTAGATATTTTGGTTAGGTCTATTTATGGTGTCAAGTAATGTATATATTATATACACATTTATATTTTGGAAAATACTATTTCGTATGAAAAAGCATTTCGTGAAATATGCACGAGCCTTGATTTACGTAAAAACCTATTTTAATTTTTTTTAGTTTTTTAATTATATTTATTAAAAAAAAAACTCGTGTTTAAGCCACGTACACAATTCGTGTGTTTCGTCTGTAGGCTATTCGTACGGAATAACAATGCTCTTAAATTTTATAATTTTAAAAAATAATAACAATTATGTGGATTAAAGATTATTAGAAAGTATATTGGTCAAAATCACCTTATGGTTTCTCATTCCATAAAGCCGTAGACGTCAATATTCTGACACATCAAGAGGACGTGATTGAGCTTCTAGCTAGCTATACTTATAAAAAGCCTTCAGGTTTATTCCTTTATGCCAGATCTCTTAATACTCCGAGAAAATCTCCAATTTTAAATTTTAAGCACCTTGGTTCAAAACTATCTCTAACACAGTAATTAATTATTAAAAAGATTGTGTTGTTAGCATAGTAATCCTATATTTAAAAACAAAAAATAGGATTCGGACATTGCAAAATACTTATTTTACTAGACAACTCTTATGACGTGATTTGCATTTTTGCAATAGCAGCTGTGTTTTCATTTGATATTGTTTGGCTAAGTTAATTAAAGGGAAAGATTAAAAAAACAAGAAAAAAGAAAAGAGAAGAAGAAGCATTCATTCGCAACAAGTAACGTTTGCTTCCTGGTGGAGTGTCATTTGCTATTTCATTGATATACTACTATAGTTTAAAATTTGAAAAGAGTTGCATGATCCGAGAAGCTCAAGATCCAAGCAATAATAACTATCTCTTATCATTATTATCTTGAAAGAGACATTCTTTCTTAAGAAAGTGCCTACTCAGTTTAATCCCATGTGCCCCTTTCTTGAAGAAGAGTCGAACTATTAGCGTACTGCATGTACATTAGTGAAGTGAAGCGAACGAATTAAAGTTGACATTACTTACAAGATTGAACTATGCATTGACCAAACAATTTTGTTCAATTTCCAATCAGGTTACATACTCTTTAACTTTATATTATATAAAAGAAAAGATGAGTGAAGCACTTCGTCTAACAAAAAGAACGCTCCAAAGTATTGACATAAACCAGAGTTCAAAATGAATGAAAATAGGAAGCATTATTTGTAATTATTTGTAGTTCATTACATAAGAGTAATTTTAGTGTAAGATCTTGAATAAGGATCTTGAGTTCAAGATCTGGTTTTCACTAGATCTCCCAATAAAGGAGGTAGAGAGATCTCCAACATGGAGAATGGGTTATTGTAGAAGAACCCTTAAGATCTGCACATTGTTCAAAAAAGAATAATTTTTTTTCCTCTTTCTCTCTCCCTAAGATCTCAAAATAAGATCTACCATTAAATAACAAAATAGGAGGGATCTTGAGAGATCTTCAATCCTACATGACACTATGGGGTCTACCAAAAAGTGATCTAAGATCCCAATTTGAGATCTACCACTAAAGATGCTCTAACAAACAAGCTTGGTTTAAATTCAAACAGATATCAGTTTAATCACAAATTAAGCAGCGTAGAGAATAAGCCAAAGCAAATCAACAGTTTGAAAAGAAACCAATAGTGGAATCAGTAGACTACTCCCAAAATTAATGCCAAAAAAAATATTAACTTATTCAGCGCACGAGGGCGGTGAACAATGATTAGGAGGCAACATTAAAAAACTATAGTATGAAGCTGTGATTTCATTTTGCTTGATTAGTATGGAAAAAGCAAGATCAGAGAAATACGTGACAAGTCTAAATATTGATCAGGGAAAAAAGATTCAGGTCGGGATGTTAAACTTTTGTTGTGGGATCTGCTTCTCATATACCTAAGCCGTTGGTTGTTGAAAGATGAGACTTGATCATGCTACCGAGGACTTGGCCTCCCCAATCCCCCCACATCTCCACCAATTAAACACCGACACCATGCATCAGCCTGCGGGCCAGTGACACCACCTGCCCTAACTTACCCCATGCATGTTCATGTTCATGTGCATGGCCGCATATACATTTCCAAGATCATATCCAAATACCCTTGATCTCACGTGCATTATTTTAAAAACAAACTTCACCCCAAAACACTCAATAACTAAAGTTTCACCATCACCCCACATATAATTAATTAAACTCTAGTTAGCCTTTTGCACTTCACCGTAATTTCTGAAACCTCCCTTCTCTCTCTCTCTCTCTCTCTCTCTCTCTCTCTCTCTATATATATATATATATATATATATATATATATATATATATATATCAGTCCACTAAAGAGAGGGAAATGAAGTAATATGATGGAGAGAAGGTCGAAGGCCAATAATGTTGAGATTTCACCAAATTGTCCTAGGTGTAGTTCTACCAATACCAAGTTCTGCTACTACAATAACTACAGTTCAACTCAACCACGATACTTTTGCAAGGGCTGCAGAAGGTACTGGACCAAAGGAGGATCCCTCCGCAACGTGCCCGTTGGTGGTGGCTGCCGCAAAAGTAGAAGGGGTAAGTATAATAAGACCTTCAGACAAGCCAATAACTCAGTTGGCTATTCTGATGATTTAAGGGTCTCACCTAATTCAGTGGTGTCAGATGGTCCAAGTATTGATCTAGCACAAGTTTATGCGAGTTTTCTCAACCAGAAGCCAGATCAAGCTGTGCAAACAGATCGCTATCCTAATGAACCAGATCATTATTCAAGCCTATTGAACACTACTGATTTTGGCCATAGTGTTTTGTCTGAAGAAGAACTTGGTCTCACTGATTGTTTGCATTTTCATGAACAATCCACAGAATCACATTTCGGTGAGAGTATCCAAATGTATCTTTGCGGGTTCAACTCTATCCAGATGCATCAAGAATATTACAGTAGCAGTTATGATACCACAAATAATACAAATTTTGAGTTGCCACCGTTGCCTGGTGAAGAGACAGAAATCTCACACGGTGATATGTTGTGGTCCAAATCCAATTCTGAGATGATGCTAGATCATACTTTGCAAGCCTCCCAACCGCCCCTTTTTGGACCTCAATCTCATGATGCAGACTTCATAATGGGAAATTGTTGGAGCCACTTCGATTTGCCAAGGGATGCTTCTTTTTCCACGCTTTGATAATATGTATGATTCTTCAATACTATTGCCTCAATTTGTTTTGCTTCTTATATATAGTTTATAGTTTATGTATAGGTTGGATCAAATCCACTAATAAATAATTTGAATATGTAAGCAAATACAGTCTTAATTTATGCTATATGTACCATAATTACTTAATAAGGATAAAAAAATTCTTTTCTATATATATCTTGATGAACACATTTCAATATTTGTACTTCAATCTAGTTCTACAGTTTTGAGTATATATAAGTTTTACTCTTTTTAAACCTAAAAGAACGGAGAAAGATAAAGCAGAAGTATAAAAACAAATAGATTTCATTTAGGATTGAAAGCTGAAAGAAAAAAAAAAAGCCCAGATGAACCATTTAATATTGAATCGTAACAGTAGAGCTTTTTTTTTACACCACAGTAGAACGGTTAAGCAGAAGGAATTATTCAATCACTTCTTCTTCTTTTTCCTAGCAATTATTCAATCACGTTGATAATAGCATAACTGTTGAGAAAAAAGGCCAGGTGAAATAAGAGTTACTAGTACCAATTTATGAAAGCATAAAAAATTTATCTGTAAGCGTCAAAACTCACATCACTTCCATGAATTACAACTTTCCAGCAATTCCCCAAATTGAATTGAATTATCTGAGCAATTAATTGGGAGAGTTACAAAGAATAATGGGCTTCAGTTGAAACAATCAATGAATTTATGTGAACGTGATTCATGAGATTAATAAGATTGAATAATTGGCTTCAATTGAATTAATTATATGTAATGGTGTCGCATGCTAGGAGGAAATGGAGTTTTCAGGGTCTGGGCTTTTTCTTCCTTCAACTTCCAATCGTAAATAAAATCTATTTTGTTTTTTTTTTTTATCTTTAGGTAATTATAAATAAGATCCTTTAAGAAATCTCATTACTGTGAGCACTTTATACAAAAATAATTAATTTTTTATTTAAAACACTATGATAAACCGTTGGATTATTTTATATCAACTGTTTAAATTTGATATAAATCTAATGACTTATACCGAATCATATCCATATATATATATATATATATATATATGTGTGTGTGTGTGTATGTGTGAGAATTATATTTTTATAAAATTATTTTCCAAAATTGATGTACATTGTTTTGAAAAGTAATTTTCAAAGTTATGTTTTAACCAAATAAACATAATTTTAGAAACTACTTTCTAAAATTCATATATGTTGTTGGACTAGTCATTCATGAACACGATAAGACTAAAAAATTCAATTAGAAACATCGAAAGTGTCAATGGAAAGAAAATATTATAGGTTATAGAAATCGACAAGTGATGCAAATTGATCACAACATTGGTCATACAAAATTTTGGTTGTGTACAAAATCTTGGTGTTGCATTAGTAGATGCATACAAAATTAACCACGGCTGTGCTAAAATTTGTTGAGGCTGATTCTTGGGTAACTTAGGATCAATGTCAATCTCATTTACTCTCATAATAATGAGAGCTGGATTTGTTGGCAGCCAAAGGTATATTGAAACATGGATAGGAGATAAGTACTTCAGCAGGTAAGATTACATAAGTAACACTGATGCTTGCTAATTCCCTTGAGCAACATAATGACATCCATAAATGTGTTCTTTTAAATAATCATGTGACACAAAAATATCTGGAAGGAACGACGATTACCTTAATCGTCAAAGGGTTCCACCACACGATACTTGATCCCACTGGATTCACTGACCTTTTGATGCATATAAATCCATTGAAACTAGAAATACTAGGTCCTTTAATACCACTATTGTCATGATGAAACTGATGCAGCCATAAATTTTTTATTGGATCATTGAAATTGTTGTCATCACCGGATAACAAATAAAAAGTTAATTGATCATCTCCAACTAACACATGTTTGAAGAAAACATGGTTCTTTTTGTGAAAATGTACGTGAACAGATATATTATTCTAACGATGCTTGTTCACGAACAATTTGTTTTTGATATTTTTTTCATGGATCATGTTATGGATTCAAATTTCTCTCACTAACAATTAATAAAAACTGACAAATTAACAATTAATATTACCGGACATAAGTACGGGTATTTTCTTTACCATGACTTAACAAGTCCTAGGTTGGTGTGATATTTATGACGGGTGTTATTTTGGGTGCATTTGATATTGGCTTTTCAGAATTTTTTATATTCTTCTCTTGATGTAAAGGCACGTCTTATGCTCATTCTTATGATATAATGAATTTCTTTATTTTGCCCATAAAAAATAATTTTTTTTTCTTCAAATATTCATGGGTTTACAAAAATCTACAGACAGTTGTCTATGGGAGTACTTGGGGATTCGCGGGATAAGTATGAGCGGATTTTTCATAAGTAATTTCTTCTTTAAACTAAAAATGTCAAAGTTTTTTCTTCTTCATATTTTTATAAGATAAATTTATTATAGAAATACAAACAATTAGTTTTTGGTTTGGGTCTAATAATTGGAGCCTGATTAGTGTTTTTTGGCATTTTCTTAAGGTGCTTTGAATATATTGATTTTTTTTTGTTGCAATTTTGACTTATGTTTTTTTTTTATATAGGCAGTAATCTTCTCTTATGTAACCACCGCTTGATACATCTTGTGTTAAGTCTTTGGAAACATGCAATTATTTATCAATAATAATATTCACTTTCGCTCATATAAAAATAAAAATACAAATTATACTCTAACCCTTATGTACAGTAGCTAATAACATGCTAAATTACATGACCTAATATATGGTATATGGTTATTACACTAATTTGATTTTGCTTTATTAATCGAATAAGTTGATTACGTAGTAGTAAACTCCAATTATGCCCTCTACTTGCGATTTAGAAACTTCACTAGTTTAGAATTAATGTATCAACTACTCCCAGCGAAGGTACGTACGTAGGTTAAGTACTTTGACTATTGGTTTGAAATTTTAAATACTACTAGTAATTTTGTGTTGAACCAGAAATCTTTTGACAATTGTATGGGTCAGCAGAAGGGTACCATGCAACTTATGCTGTTTAAAATTATTAATTGCGGGTTCCAAACAACGCTGAAATCCAAATCAACTGTACGACGACCGAACCCAACTTTGCACCTGGTCACTGATCAATGGCCAACACGAGCTAATAATATTGGTCTCTTTTTCTGCTTAAGTTGGTCAGAAAATCATATTCAAATATATCCTACGTTTGTTCACGTTCACGGCTATATTGACCTTCAATGAACAGAATCTGACACATGGATTTTAATAGTAAAATTTATAAACCACATATATTATTTTGTAGCGAGTCCACCACCGGCCCACCACAGTGTCTTTTATTTTGGGGAGAGGTATTCAAACTTAGAAAGTTTGGACAAACTGAAACTACTTGAAATTAAAGAGTGCAACCACCGTAAATAAAATATGTGCAACACATTGTCCCAGAAAACTAAGCTCATGATCCAAGAAACTGGCCCCTCACGTACCATAACAAACGTTTTAGCTTATATATATTTATATACGCAAATTGATAAAATTAAATCCCATCAAGAAATTAATACTTACATTAATATATTGATCCTATTCTTATATAAATTGTATTCTTAGTAGACAATGATCTTATGATCACCATATATCTTCTGATCTTTCTGGCACTATATATATTCATACCGTAAAATAGTCATAGACAGCATAGATCATTGACGGATTAAGGGGTGGCATTGGCAATACCTTGTGCAAGCTTATACAAATTAATTATTAATACTGTATTATAAAGTGGTGTGACTAATTCGTGAGCATTATTGATTTTGGAAAAATTAATTATCTGTCATTAATCCAGGTCTCGCCGCAGCTTCCGATTGATCGGGCAGTTGTTTCCATGCCATTATTTTTCGGACATCGAATGGATTCTTCTGTTTATTATTTTGGGTCAATATGTATAGATCGATGAAGAAGTTTCTTACTAACAAATCATATTAGGTTTCAAACTTTACAAGAACTAGCTAGCTTGGTCTAGATATGAGTTTGAACGTCACATTCACAGCTCATTTTCTAGAAGAACATATATCACGATTGATTTGTTGAAGGAAATGAAACCTTTTATTCAAATAATAAAAATAAAAAATCCAACAACGCACTTGCAAGCACTTGACAAAATTTTAAAGTATAACAAATTTCGCGATCCTTCTTTGCTGAAGTAGTCTGAGGTGCGTATCACAACTCAATCATTCCTAACCAACGCAACGACTCTTTCACATAAAAACGGGGGACATGCGGCTCTAGATCTACTAGTTCTCAGAGTAATTAAAGTTGGTATACACACATATATTGATTTAATTTAATTTCTATAAAAAAAGGTTGGTAAGCATACACATATGTTAATTTAATTTTATATAGGTGATCAAGTCTAAGAGTGTTACAGTGCAAGAAAAAATGAACATTAATCATACAATCATGCATAGACCAAAAAAAATTAAGTATAAAGTCCAGGGCATAAGTATCTTTTATGAGAATAGTACTTGAATTGGAAATATTCACGGTAAGGTATAGCTCTTCCAATAGTTTTTTTTTTTTTCCATATACAAGAGAAACTAAATATATATACTACCCAAATCAACTACTCGTTGATAAATAAAATGAATTTTAATTATACATATTAGAAATTGATCTTCATATAAATGCATGTATATGATTTTATGATAAATATTACATTTCTTACTAAATGCATTTCTATAGTATACTATGTAGAGAAAAAAATTTATATATAAATTATATATCTCTTCACACATTTATTATTAAAACTTTAACATAAAAACACGTGACTCTAAGTAACAGCACTAAAAGTTCCTTTCAACTTTTATCAATAATACTTTCATTTGATATTCCTCGACAATCAAATGTGAACAGTGAATTATGCGAGTATTAAAAGTTCTTATTTTGCTTTCCGTAAAAAAAAAGTTCTTATTATGCTTTTCTTTCAGTTTATTCAATAAGCCCAGTTCCCCACGTTAGTTATGGGCAATTACAATTTCATACTCAAACAACATTTTTAATACTATAATGGAAGAAGTTTCTTTTTGACAGGTAATCGAAGAAGTTTTTACTATGATTTATATGTAACAAAATATTATCGTTACGAAACAATTAATCAAAGCTCTCCAAATTAGAATCAGTTGCTTAAATGGAAGTAAATTACTTTAAAAAGTAATTTACCTCAATTGTACGTGATTTGGCCACGCCATATGGTGTACAACTATAGCATTTTCTTTAATCAATTAAGACATGTCCATTATATTCAATAATAATAAAAAAAAAAAGACATGTCCAAAATATTCAATAATAATAATAATAAGATATGCCCACGATATTTGCTTGCTCCAAATTCAATTTTTAGAATTTCAACTTTTCAAAAAGTCATTGAATTTAAAAGGGAAACAAAAAAAAAGAATTGGACTCAAAATCTGGAACAAAATCGTGATTGATTAACCCTTTCTTCTTCTCATTTATGTGTCAGCTTATAGCAAAACAAAAATCCATTACACAATTGTCAGGAAATACAAATCAAAACCTGAATCTCACTACCCACCTATACTTTTGGTGGGGCAATCAATGTATAGTTGCTCCTCATATTTATAACCTACACCTATCTGTATCCTTTCCAAATAATTCTGTACATTAAAATTTTCTAAAAGAGGCACCATTCAAAATTCTCGTTTTGTTTCACACATAATTCGGGTATGAATTAAGCAAATTGCTCGGTATGCATGGAGAATTCCTCCACGCCCGAGTATGCAATTTGAGTATCTCTCTTGCTTTTTCCTTAGCCTTGTTTCCACTATCCACCTGAAGCACCAAGCACAATTTCGCGACCACACCGAGTTTCAGCATTTCTTGAACAACATGCGGAGTCGCAGAGAACCTCGAAACAGACAGGATAATCTTAACAGCTCTATCATTCGCCAAAGTCGAAACCCTTAGAATCTTTTTGGACACAATGGCAAGACCTGCTGCATGGCTCAAAAGTTCTGCTCTTCCCTCAGCACACTGGCATAGCAATTCCAACAACACCAGCATCATCTCACAAGGCTTTCTCTCCTTGCAATCGAGAAGAAGCTCAACCAAAACAGGAACAGTACCTGCTTCCACA
This sequence comes from Glycine tomentella, assembly GCA_007407185.1. NCBI lineage: Eukaryota > Viridiplantae > Streptophyta > Magnoliopsida > Fabales > Fabaceae > Glycine > Glycine tomentella. Next base: position 932,351 of record PYAF01004425.1, on the reverse strand, counting down.
GCTTTGATCCTGTTCCTCCCCCAAGGAGAGAATTGGATCAGAGTTTGAAGGGTCGCTTTTGATGTCTTCTGTGAAATTTGATCCTTCAGGACTTGTACTAGTTCGACAAAAAGCTCTTGTCTTAGATGCAATAGTTGCACTGGTTCAGCAACTTCGGACATAGATTTCAACAAGAACACTGCATAAGCGCGTGATTCAAAGAACCCCTTTTGCATGACTCTTGTTAAAGACTCAATAAACTCGCCGTTTCTGAAGCTTAAGAGAGTTTTCAACCCTTGTTCAGATAAATGAAGATTATGAAGCAAACTCAACGCTTCATCGCTTGTACTTGTTTTCAACTCGAATCCAGATCCTTCGTTTGAGTCAGCCTCATTTGCAGAATCAATGTTGCTATTATTGTTGATTACAATTGATGCTAGAAACTCAACAGCGCCAGAAGCTTCCATGCACCGCTTATTTGTTTCGCTTCCTGAAGCGATGGATTTGAGTTTTCTGAGGCATGTGAGAGGGGAATGAGAAGCGTCTTTGAGAAGCTTCGAAATTTGGTTCTTGTTAACGGGGGGTTTTGGGGTTGGGATCCTTTCGATGCCGTGAGAAGCGTTCATGGTACACCACGCTTGGATGAGTCTCCGAAGGGTGTGGTTTGGTGTGAGATCGGTGTAATCTATCAAGGGCTGTTTGGTAATGGGGCATGTAGTGTTTTTCTTCGAGAATAGCCACGTTTCGATGCTTTCACGGTCGTAGGTGATGCCCGTTGAGACCGTCACTGGATCCTTCATGATTTCTAGCGAAATGGGGCAGAGAAAGAACGAAGGAACATCGATCTCGTTCATGTCCATGTAGATAGATGAAATTAACCTTAACCTTGCGTAGATCAGAAAAGGAATTGAAGATGAGTTTGTGAACTGAAGAGGCTTGTGTGTGTGTGTGTGTTTTTTTTTTTTCTTTTGTGAATTGAAGGAGTTGTTGTTTTGTGTTTGAAAACTTTGGAGTTGAGAAATGAGAGAGCGGTGTTGTGTTGTTTATATACACAAGTGCGTGTGAAAAATGTGGTGAAGTCAAAACACGCAAAAAAAAAAAAAAAACTAGAGCCTCCATTTGAAGTGAGAGAGAGAAAGAGTGTGCGATGACTTTTCCAAAAGAAGGAAAGTCTCAACTGAGATTTGGTTAACATTACCCAGTCGTTCGTCAACACGTACATGAGACAAAAACATGAACAGAAAAACTGAGTGAAACATTTAATGCACATGGGAGAATTAGCTACTTGACAGCTTTACCGGTCGTATTCTTTACAGTCTATCAATTTGCTTCCTTTTATTTATTATTTTTTTTTTTTTATCAAACAACTTGCTTCTTTTCATCCTTATCCTCAACAGCAATGAAATACTACTTGTGATGCATATTAATTTTGTCATCTCCTTTTGACAAAATTAATTTATAAAATAAAAAATAGATTTTTTATATTTTATTCGAAAGTTTAAATGACTTTATTTAGTTAATTTGTGGATGTTATTGTTACAATTACAATTAAATATAGTTAATGAACAAAAATATTATTTGACTTAAAACTAATTTTACCCGTCCCGAAATTGACTTTCAAAATTAACAAAACTTGGTAAACACCTAAATTTAGAGTTCAAGCTCAACTCTTTCCACTCTAAACATCATTTGTCGGACAAACCAGATTAAGGTTCCCTTGTTTTGAAGTTGACTACATTATATTTTGCTAAAAACGAATATTAAATCATTAAACATATTTGAGATGTGTGTATAAATTAATCTCAATTATATATTTTTCATTGGAAAGTATGAAAATTATTTTCAATGCTATAAAGGGGATTAATTTTAATCTTCATTAAAAAAAACTCGTGCTAAAAATACATTTTGGAATATCCTCAAATAAGTTTAAAAAAATTCTCTAACTAATATTTATAATAAATAACAAAATAATTGCTTTAAATGTTAAATATTAAAAAATAGGTAAAAATATTTAATATCTTACACATCTTAAAATGGAGTATAATGTATAGATTAAGTATTAATTATTAATTAAGTAAAAAACATAAAATCTTTTAAGAAATGAATCAAAATTAGAGATTTATAAAAACATATCTTACAGCTGCATATATTTACTATAGGACATTGATTAAGGAATGATAAGTAAAAAATTTACTTCAAAATAAAACGATACTTAATTAAAACTATCAAAGTAACTAGTTAGAAGGATGTCTACAATTATGTTGGATGCAAAAAGGATGCATAGAGTGATTTTGATTAAAATACCGTATAATTTTTTAGTGTTATTAATGAATTTTAAATGAATTTTATAATTTAATTTTTTTTAACGGATTCCCTGCATTTCTAATTTGTCTTATTGGTATCCTTGCTTTATTAGTAGTAATTCAAATTTCGTTAATTTTTCTTTAACTATAGGAATTTGAAAGTTTGTAATGAAACATTAAGATATTTCCATATCATAATGGTTGTTTACTAACATTCAGCTCTTAGTCCTTATCTTTTTACCTTAGTGATGGATAAAAAAACGAAAGATATTAAGAGGAAGTCCGTGATATATGCTTTTTGCAGATGATGTTAATAAGAAATTAGAATTGTGGAAAAACACTTTAGAATCTAAAGGATTCACGATAAATAAGAGCAAGACGGAATATATGAAGTATGAGTTTCGAGAGTAAGAGACGGTGATCAAGATACAGTGTATCTACTTGGTCAAGAGGTACTGAAGAAAGATATTTTTAGATACGTGGGATCAATGTTGCAAAAAGGTAGTGAGATTGATGAAGATGTAAATCATAGAATTAGAGCATGGTGAATGAAATATCAGAGTGCATCGGGATTTTTGTATGATCACAAAATTCCCCTTAAGTTGAAAGGAAAATTCTATAAAACAACTGTAAAACCGGCAATGCTATAGAAAGCGGAATGTTGGCCAACACATAGGCAACATGAGCATAAAATACGGATAGTAGAAAGATGATGTTAAGGTGGATGTGTCGATATACAAAGATGAATAAGATAATAAATGAGGATATTCGAAGAAAGGTATTAGTGGTACCAGTATGTAAAAGATGATGGAGCATAGATTGAGGTGGTTTGAGCACGTGATGAGACGACCATTGGATATTTCCATAAGAACAATAGTTTGTTAGCAAGAGCTCGATACAAAGAGAGACAAAGGTCGACCGAAACTTACATGGGAAAAGATAGTTAAACAAGACCTAATGGAGTGAGATATAGATTGGCGGACGATATGTTTTAGGACAGAGTGGAGAAAAGCTATAAGCTTGGTGTAGGGTTAAACCCATTAATAGTTCTATGTTCTAGTCATTCATTTATTTTAGTTATTTTCCTCATCTTTACTCTCTTATTCCTTTCACCATTTTTTCTCTCTTTTATCTTATTTTCACTTTTTCTTTTCATCCCCCTTTCTCTTTCTATCTCATTTACTATTTATCATTGGGTTTATCTACCACCAACCCCAATTAACTTGGGTTAAAGGTGTTGTTAATGTTGATGTTGTTAATAAAAAATTATTTTAAAATAAATAAATTTAATTATATGGATTTATTTTAACAAATAAAGCAGTTGAAATTTCTTATATTGTATATATCAACATTAACGCCTTTAATCCAAGTTAATTGAAGATGGTGATAAATGAACCCAATAATAAATACTGAAAAGTTGAAAAAAAGAAAAAAGTGAAAGAAAAAAAAGAAATTAAAAAAGGACCATTCTAATAAAAAAAACAAGAATATTAAATTACTAAGAATATAATTAAAAATTTAAAATTTTGTCAAACAATTTAATGTACAAGACTAAATACTCAACAACTAAGGAAATGTTTAGCATTTGGCTGCTGGCCGACAAAGTAATGTGTTTTTTTCCAGCACATAACACGTGTATATATAGTGTAAACTAAAATGAAATCATGGAAAAATAAAAAAGTTGAGATTATTGTTTGAGAATTGAGACGATAACGACATAGGCTCATCACACTGTTCATTGAGGTAGCGATGGCTGTCGGCGTCGTGTCTCATGAGTGTTCTTATCTTCTTCATTTGATCTAGCCTTGCTTAAGTAATAAGTACCAACACACTTTGACCAAGTACGTGTCCCCCCCTTTTTTTTTGTCTTTTTATAGACTTTATTAAATTGCATTTTTATTGAAATGCGGGCACAATATTTTGTTTTAAATTACAAAAGTTATAACAATAAATTAACAACTATTTAAACCAATATTTTTAACACAGTTTTATTATTAATTTAAAAATTACTGGATATTATGAAGTTATATGATATGAATTGCATCTTTATTTAAAGATTTTAATTAATAATTTCGTGTTCTTAAAATAAATAGTAATCTTAAACTTATGTACAACAAGCTCAAAGGCAAATAATTTCGAAACAAAGAGAATAATACTTTTATATATAACAAACCGATAGTAGTTGTTTAACATACAAATATAAAAATGATACGGTTACTATAATATTTTTTCCAATTACGTGAGAGTCATCCCTAGTGGTTGGTTTCACCGTAATCAATATTCTTCTCAAACAGTATATACATGAGTACATGACATGTCCAAATGAACGAAGACAAGTGAATTTATTCTTGGTATATTTTAGTGCACTAGTGCATGCCTTATTCTTTTCTCTGAGGGTTTGTAACTCCCAAATACCATAGTGGGCTATACAATATCAAATTGTTATATTAAGTATATATATATATATATATATATATATATAAGTATATTGCTCTAAAGGTGAGTTTTTTTAATTATTTCCAAATTCCTACTATATAGAATGAAAGCAATAAAATTTGCACGTTAAGCATCGAATGTGGATCATTAGTTGTTAGTGTTGTCAGTTAGGTCAATCACCTCATCTGTGTTTAAGAGATTCTAGAGGACAATAACAGGGAATATAAAATATTCTAACATTAGAACATCTTGTAGATATTACACTGTGTTTGAGATTCTAGAGGACAATAGCAGGGAATATAAAATATTATAACATTTGAACATCTTGTAGATATTATTCTGTGTTGGAGATTCTAGAGGACAATAACAGGGAATATAAAATATTCTAACATTTGAACATCGTGTAGATATTATAGCTCATTTTGGGCTTCGGATTTGAAAACTTTTATTATTTTTATTTTACTACGAGGACTGGAATATGAATGAAAACTATTACCAGGATTATATATATTTTCTGTCCGACAAGGTTCCTATATATTAAACAATATAAATTCAAATTAATTAGAATTTTAAAATTTTTAATTCTTTAGTCATGCTCTTAAACAGTATAAAATACCTTCATATTTTCCCAGGGATCAACTTTTCTATCTGACATTTCATAAAATTTGAAATAATTGTTTTTTGATTGTATCCGATTCAATTTTGAAATTATAGTCCCCATTAATTTTTTTTAATTTTCATCTCCAAAATTTTAAATGAATGTTTTTAATTAATCATTAGTATTCATTTCAGGACAGAAAAATAACATATATTTTAGGGCTAAAATAAATTATGGAGCCGCGTCTTAATATATATGGAATCACATAGCACTTTTAGGTATTAATTACCCGCGATGGTCATGTACATTAAACACATAAGTAATTGACCGAACCAAATATATTGATTTTAAATTGAAGAAAAATAAAAATTAAATATAAACTTTTGAAGGTGTTAACTTTTTTACATTTTGGGTGCAATAAAAATACATTTCAGATTTAAAATTTTAAAATTAAATTAGTGAAAATTAATAAAATTTAAAGAATTTTGCACGATGTAAAGTTAAGGTTCGAAGATAACAGAAACGAAAGAAATTATTTTATTTTTAAGTAAATATGATTTTTTATTATCAGTAAATTATGAGTAAAAGAAACTTAAAATAATCAACTTAATTTTGCAAAAAAATTAAACAAATGAGAAATTAAGGATTTTAAGTAAAATAAAATAATAGAGTAGTTTGCTCAATTTTAAAACTGAAGAAATTTAATTAACTTAAAAAAAAACTATAAAAAATTAACTAAAAAATTTGAAAGACTAGAATCACATACAGTCTTAATTAAAAACAGTAAAAATACATTTATATCTTTAGTTATATAATTTAAAATATTGTAATCATTAAATAATATAATTAATAAATCATGTTTAATTTTCTATTATATTGTTGAAAATATAACTAACGATCACTAAAATTATATTATAAATTTTCCAATACATACATCCAATTATCAATAAATATTTTTGGAATTGAAGTTTTTTTTTTTTTTTTACAAAAGGAATTGAAGTTTTTATTCCTATAAATCCATGACACGGAAGAAAGTTCAATTTCACGCACCAGGGGGATATTAGTTTAATCATTCAAGAGGTGCCTAGCCCCATTTGTTCAAAGAGAGAAAAAAAAATTATAATTCAAGTTCACAATATTTTCACAATAAAAATCTCATTTCAGTAATATATTTTGAATAACATGATATTATATTTATAATTATATTATTTATTTTAAAGTATATATTGTTAAATATTCCTTAATTTAAGTTTGGTACTTCTTTATTTTACAATTTAATTAACTATACTATGCTAAGATCAATATATTACATAGAAAGTCAGCTATATACCTAAACAGAACGTTAGCAATGCCAAAATTCTGTTGGTCATCTTGGATTGATCTGCCATCACGCTAGAGTTGGGCGCTTGACTGGCTATATATTGATCTGGGAATAACAATATAAAAGACATTTACTGCGGTTGCTTTGGAATTTTATTTTTGTTTCAAAGTTTCTTTTTTTAGAATTCTAATACGTGATTCTGCATTTTTTTTCCTAGATAGAATAATTAAGAAAGTAAATTAATAGTTTTCATTTTTGCAAGATATATATTGTAGAGAATTAGTATTACTTATTAGTGCCATTCATATTAAAAAAGAACACTATCCCATCAAAGAGCTGAATAAAAGGATCGTTCAAAATGAATTCTCAATAATTATAATAATTTGGAATAAGTTGTAATAAATTAGTCGAAAATACTAGTATAATTTTTTTTTAAAAAATAGAAGTCTTTTCTAAATTTATAAAAATTTAAATATTTTTATTTTATATGCAAAAATCTTAAGCAACCAAAGTTTAAGAATAGAATTAGGAGTACTAATTATTGATAGATCGATATTAAACTATCTCTTATTGACTTTGTAACATTAAAATGATTCAATCTTTTCCCTAATACCATGTTGACCAGGCACCTTAGAAAGACCAAAGACCTTTTATCAAACTTTTTTTTTTGTGTGTGTGTACGCATGAATCGTCAAACCCATTCTATTGTTACTGAATACCATTCCCGGATTAAAATACATGAAACAAGGACGTCAATAAGTGGGCGCCTTAAATTAATTACCGGAGGCGTTTCTGAAATTTCTACAACAAATATTTGGTTTGTATGTAAAAAGAAAAAAAAAAACCCTCCATTTGTATATTTATTGACGTAAAATATATTTTTAAAATTATTAATTATATTAATATTTATTAGAAATAAATTTTACTAAAATATCCTTATCTTTTTTTAATTTTGTATAAATGTATCGGCTGACAAAAATTGTAAGATTCATTGGAAGATATAACATTATTCATTATATTTACCCTTTTATATTTATTAATGTTTAAGGCTAATATACATTAATTTTTAATGAGTATTTAATATAGATGTAAAATAGTATTGTTGTATTATACTAAAATATGTTTATTTAATAAGAAATTCAATTTTTTTTTCTGTATAATATATAAAGAAGTATCTTAGATTTTTATTTAGATCATCAATTATCCTATTAATA
>PYAF01004425.1:855830-924400 GCA_007407185.1 Glycine tomentella | reverse complement strand
ATTCTAGACAAACCTCTATTTCGTATTATACTAAAATATGTTTATTTAATAAGAAATTCAATTTTTTTTTCTGTATAATATATAAAGAAGTATCTTAGATTTTTATTTAGATCATCAATTATCCTATTAATAAGTATCTCATTAACTGTAATAAGTAACTTGTTGTAGTTAGCCATTGTTGAATAAAATGTGTATATATAATTATATATTGTCCCCACAATTTAAAATACAATATTAAAATTAATCCATAATGAGTCTTGTCTTCACATATTATGTATATCAGTATTTTCTTCTAACATAATATTTTTGGATTTATGGTTGAAACTAGTAAATACTATATAATAATAACATACTATTAACAAAAAATGTATAAGTTAAAAAATAATGAATGGTTTATAGACTAAATTTGTAAGACATTAATTATTTAAAAATAGAAAAGGCTAAAATATTAATAAATACGAAATAGAGGTTTGTCTAGAATAAATATAAATAAATGAAGTTTTTTAATGCGCCTTCGCTATAAATTTATGTTCTCTAAAAAGTGTCATGAATTGCTTTGAGATGTATTGCGTTGTGTTTATTTTTTAAATTATATATATTTATAACATAAAAATAGGTAATTTGACATTAAGAAAAATAAATAAATTTTGTTGAGTTATAATTTTTGAGGGTGAGTACTGGCACAGCGATAAAGTTGTGTCTTGGTGACTTGTTGGTCATGGTTTTGAATCCAGAAACAGTGGTTGAGTTACAATTTTTTATTTTTTGTTTAGTTAAAAAATTTATATAATTTATTTATTTTTCTCAATTTTCCATTCACTGTCTCAATTATTTTTTAGAAAATTTATCCAAACAAAATATAATTTGAATTATATCTATTACTAATCTAATTTTTACCGTTGTCCCAAATACACTTTAAGAGAGAAGAAAAAAAATCACTTTTCTTTCTTAATTCTATATTTTAAACAACACATTTTTCTATATTTTTTTATCCTTTTTATTTTTTTTCTTCTAAATCAAATAGAGCATTAAAAAGAAAATATTACTCTTTTTTTTGTTATATACACAAACGTATTTTTTACTTTATAAAATATTTTTTATTTCTTAAAATTAACATTTTCCTTCCTCCAATCATATATTTGTTTTTCTATTAAAAAAATACAAATTTATTATTTTTTTATCCCCTAAAATTTCTTGAATTTATGTTTTTAATTCCTATATAGATTTTAATCGGTCAAAGTGCTTTAACTTTATTTTAACGAACGACGTATCATCAATATTGACAGTCCAATGATATGTTTTTAACAGTGTAGTCCTATCTAATTTTTTTTTATAAAATATATTTTTAATCACTCATATATGTTCAGATTAGTTGATAACATTAGACTAATTAATGAAAGGTTAAAAACAGTTTACCAAAAAAATTATAGTGACTATCTTATTAAAGATTTCTCGATAATGTACGTCATAAAGTCATTGGATTGACAATATAATCATTAAATTATTAATTAATGTTGTTACTTGAATGCAGTGATTAAAATTGCCGATAGAAAAAATAAAATTCAACAGATTTGACCCTTCAAAATTTAGATTAGGATTATAAGTATAAGTCTAATAAAGTTTAGAGGAAAAAAAAATAGTCAACGCACGCTATATTTTTTTCTTCTAATTTCTAATCTCAAATATTGCCTAAAACTATTGATAATATTTTATGAAAAGTCAGACGTATCAAAAAAAATTATATCGCTATTGTTCAATTATGATGCTTCAAAGAATTACGATACTTACGTGTTTTTAATCTCCAAGAGCATATGTATGTTTTCGTTAGTTGTATGAATCCTATTTGTTTATCTAATAATGATTGCGTTTTTTAGAAGAAGAGAACTGTTCCTCCAAAAGCATTAAAAATGTATCATATAATAGTAAGCTCTCATTTCCGATTTAAGGCGTTGAATTTAGGGCATTTTAAAAGCGTTTTAGGAGCGACGAGGTAGAACGTAGAAGTTTAGAACCATGTTAATAGCACTAAACAAATCATTCAAACTAAAGCTGTTACAGGTTTGAACGCATGGTCTCACACTAAATGCGTCTTATTTCATTTACATAGAGCTATTTACAATGTTTGTTAGAGGAAATTAATCATATCATACTCTTACCAGGTACGAGGATTTCTATCAGGTGCATGGCTAGTATTGTTGAGATAGTTAATTCAGCTAGTTAGTAACTGTTTTGTATAGTTAGTTTTATATGGCATTATGTGAAATTCTATAAAAGTGTGTTTTGTAAAACATTCTGAAGTGATATGAGTGAATAATTTTTCTCTGATATATAAGTCTCTGTCCTAACAATTGGTATCCAGATCTTTAGGTTCTTGGTAGAGAAAAAGAGAGAATTCTGCTATGTGAGAAGTGTGTGAATACTATTGTGTGAAAAGAGAATTTTGCTGTGTGAGAAGAGTGAGTTGTTGAAGATGACCACCTCCAATAATGGTGGTTTTCCAGCAACATTACCCATTCTTGATAGAAAGAATTGGGATAAGTGGAGCAATCAAAGGGAAGCCATTCTTGGCTTTCAAGATGTGCTTGAAGTGATTACAGAGGGTATCGAAAAGATCACTACAACAAAGGTGGATGAAGCTCATGCCAAAGAAATCAAAAAGAAGAATTACAAAACCTTATTCATTCTTCATCAGTGTGTTGATGCGGGTCATTATGAAAATATTTATGGAGTCAAGAGTGCGAAGCAAGCATGGGACATTCTTCAACAATCCTATGCTGGTGCTGAGAAGATCAAGAAAGTCAGATTGCAGACCTTGAAGAGACAATATGAGTTACTTGAGATGGAAGAAGCTGAAAGTGTTGGAACCTATATTAGTCGGGTCCAAACTCTTGCCAATCAAATGAAGGATTGCGGCAAGAAAGTCTCAGATCAATCAATCATTGAAAAGATCCTGAGAGCATTACCTACAAAATTTGATGTAATTGCTGTGTCAATTGAAGAGACCAGGGATCTTGAACAAATGAAGCTTGAAGAACTACAAGGCTCCCATGAAGCATTTGAGATGAGATATGCTGGAAAGAAAGAAAAACCAAGTGAACAAGCTCTGCAGGCCTAATCAAGTTGGAAAAAGGAAGGAGATAATTCAAAGATTAAAAGGGGAAGAAGCAAATGGAGAGGAGGAAGCAGTAGAGGTAGAGGCCAGTCAAATTGGAATAATCAGAATTTCAATTAATTCTGGTAGGCCTGCATTTGATCAGAAATCAAATGACAATAAGCAAAGGAGAGGAGGTTCGTGTGGTTCAAGAGGAAGAGGTGAAAGGAAGAGAATGGACAAGAGTGACATTCAATGCTACAATTGTAAAAAATGGGGCCATTTTGCAGATGAGTGCTGGCACAATGACAAGAGGAATTCAAGAAATAATGAAGTCCAACTTGTAGAAGAAGAGCAAGATGATTCAGATCAAGTCATGCTTATGGCAACCACTAAAGTAAGAGAATCCAATACTGATTTCTAGTATTTGGATACTGGTTGTTCCACTCATATGACAGGAAGAAGAGATTGGTTTGTGAATCTTGACTCAACTGTGAAAAGCAAGGTCAAGTTTGTTGATAATAGCACACTCACAGTTGAAGGTGTTGGTAAAGTGCCGATCAAGAGAAAAGATGGCAAGCACTCCTTCATCTATGATGTTCTTTTGGTGCCAAGGATTAAAAGTAATTTGCTTAGTCTTGGGCAATTACTTGAGAAGGGTTATGTGATGTTCATGGAAAACAAAGAACTGAAAGTGTTAGATGGAAATAAAAGACTGATTATCAGGGCACCTTTATCCAGCAACAGAACCTTTAAGGTGGGAATTCAAGTGATGGAGCATAACTGCTTTGAAACTTCAGTAAAAATAGAAGAATGGCTATGACATTACAGGTTTGGGCACCTAAATTTTAGGGATCTACATCTGTTATTCAGAATGGCGAACGGAATACCACAAATACATGTACCAAAGGAGATGTGTGAAGAGTGTTTGGAGTCAAAGCAGCCAAGGTGCTCATTTAAAAAATCAAGTTCCAAGCAGGACAAAAGAAAAACTGGAAGCTGTCTACTCAGATGTATGTGGACCAATGCAAACAGAATCTCATGGAGGAAACAGGTACTTTGTGTCATTCATAGATGACTTTACCAGGAAGATTTGGGTTATATGATTGCTAGAAAGAGTGATGTATTTGAGATGTTTAGGAAATTTAAAGTGCTGGTAGAAAAACAGTCTGGCCATTGCTTGAAGATTCTTAGAACAGATGGATGAGGTGAATATACCTCATATGTTTTTCAGCATTTTTGTTATCAAGAAGGTATTGTACATGAGATCACACTACCATACACACCCTGGCATAATGGTGCTGCTGAGAGAAAGAATAGAACTCTCATGAACATGGTGAGAAGCATGCTTAAGAGTAAGAATCTGTCAAAGTTTTTGTGGGGAGAAGCAGTGTGCACTGCAGCTTACATTCTTAATAGATGTCCAACCAAAACCTTGAGGGGTATTACACCAGAAGAGGCATGGACAGGTTGCAGGCCAAATGTGAGTCATTTGATAGTTTTTGGCTTAGTATGTTTCAGGCATATCCCTGATCAGCTGAGACAGAAATTAGATGACAAGGGAGAAAGATTGATACTTGTAGGGTATCATGCAACTGGAGGTTATAAGCTGTTTGATCCAAAGAAGAAGTAAATGATCACAAGTAGAGATGTGGTCATAGATGAATCTAAAAGCTGGAACTGGGACAATGATGACAAACCAAGCATAATTATGTTTGATTTTGAGTCAGTAGAACAAGAAAAAAGAGGTATGGAAATAGATGCAAAAGTGAGAAGATCACAAAGAACTAGGACCATTCCACAAAGGCTGCAAGATTTTGATATTGTGTCTGATACACAAGTGAATGTAGAAGGAGATTTAGTGCATTTTGCACTACTATCAGAAGCAGAACCAGTAAGTATTGATCAGGCCTTGCACGATCCAAATTGGATTTATGCTGTGGAGGATGAACTTCAGTCAATTGAGAGAAATAAGACCTGGGAACTGATGTCCTTACCTGTGCATAAGAAACCTACAGATGTAAAGTGGGTCTATAAGGTGAAAGTGAATCCAAGAGGAGAAGTGGGTCTACAAGATGTAAAGTGGGTCTTGCAGAAAACTGGTATAGACTATGAAGATGTATTTGCACCCGTGACCAGATTGGAAACTGTGAGATTAGTGGTTGCAATAGCAAGTCAAAGGAACTGGAAAATGCATCAAATGGATGTAAAGTCTGCCTTCTTGAATGGTCCACTTGAAGAGGAAGTGTATGTGACACAGCCACCTGGTTTTGTTGTGATAGGGGAAGAAGACAAAGTCTACAGATTAAAGAAGGCTTTGTATGGCTTAAAGCAGGCTCCAAGAGCCTAGAATAAGAGGATAGATGGATTTTTGCAGCAGATTGGATTTATGAAATGCAGCTCTGAGTTTGGAGTCTATGTGAAGGGAGAAAGATCAAGTCTACTAATTGTTTGTTTGTATGTAGATGATTTGTTGGTGACAGATAAGAGTGAGCATGAAATTTGTTCATTCAAACAAAGCATGATAAAAGAGTTTGAGATGACAGATTTGGGAGAATTGTCATATTTTCTGGGAATTCAGTTCAAGAAGGTGAAAAATGGGTATGTCATGCATCAAGGAAAGTATGCAAGTGACTCTCTAAGAAGATTCAAGATGGACAGATGCAATCCAACAGCTACACCAGCTGAGACTGGATTAGTGTTAGAAAAAGATGGAAGTGAGGAAGCTGTGGATTCAACTCAGTTCAGACAGATGGTTCGCTCATTGAGGTATCTTTGCAACACTAGACCAGATATTGCTTATAGTGTTGGCTTGATCAGTAGATACATGGGAAATCCTAGAGTGCTTCATCTCTTAGCTGCAAAGAGGATCATGAGGTATGTAAGAGGAACTCTGGAATATGGCTTGCTGTTTCCAAGCAAAATGGAAGAGGAGAAAGCTGATTTAGTGGGATACTCGGATGCTGATTGGTGTGGAGATAGAAATGACAGAAAGAGCACAGCAGGGCACATTTTCAAGCTTGGTGAAGCACCAATTTCTTGGTGTTCAAAGAAGGAGCCTATTGTAGCTTTGTCATCATGTGAAGCTGAATATGTGGCAACATCCATGAGTGCATGTCAAGCAGTTTGGATTGATGCATTGTTGAAAGAAATGCAGATTAGAGAAGAAGGAATTGTGAAGTTGTTTGTGGACAACAAATCAGCAATAAACCTGGCTAAACATCGCATTGCACATGGAAGAAGTAAACACATTGAAACAAGATTTCATTTTCTTAGAGACCAAGTTAGTAAAGGCAAGTTGAAGCTGGAATTTTGCAGATCAGCAGATCAAGTTGCTGATATCTTGACAAAACCATTGAAGAATGATAGTTTTCTAAGGCTTAGGAATGATTTAGGAGTAATAAATGTTGTAGAACTAAATTAAGGAAGAGTGTTGAGATAGTTAATTTAGTTAGTTAGTTAGTAACTGTTTTGTATAGTTAGCTTTATATGGCATTATGTGAAATTCTATAAAAGTGTGCTTTGTAAAACATTCTGCAGTGATATGAGTGGATAATTTTTCTCTCATATACAAGCCTCTGTCCTAACAAGTATTACGTGTGTATATATGTATATATGAGAGATGATATATTTGAGTCTCTCTAGGTGAATCTGTTGGGGAGCATGTGGCCTTTCTTGTATGAGTATCACACTGGTTATGATGCATTTTGGTTTTATTGGTGGACTGAAATGTTCAATAACAATAACCAGAGACTGCTTTCATTTGTTTTTGTAATGTTGTTCCCTTGACGTAATTATCGCCAAATCAATCAACACTACTGAGTCAGATAAATATCTCTCTCTCACGATTTGGAGTGGTCTTCGTTAGTATTTGATGAAATTCAGAGCGTTTTATGGCCCTAAATGCCGGTTTCTTTGAATAAATATATTCTCTTCATCACATTAATGCTTCCACACTTCCAAGTCTACCTTCTTCTCTTCGATCTTTTTCCAACAAAGTTGGGACCAAACAGCGTCTCTACTGAATTAGTAGCGAATGAATTTCCCTTTTTCTAAGCTCAGTATGACCCATTAAGCATCAACCTTCCACCAATGTCTGAAAAGTTATATATTCTTTAGAGAAAAAAATGTATAACAAACATATCGGTACGTAACTTATTATTTCATATTCTTGGAAAACATTTTTTTTTTTATAATTATGTTAATTTTAATGAGTTTTATTCCCTTGTGTTTTGGTGAGTTTGTTTTCTTAAATATTACTATTAAATAAGACAAATATATGTTTGGAAAGAACATGTTTATCTTTTTATGAAAAATAACATGTTAATTCCTATGTTCACACGCTTGTTCATCTTAGACTCTTTTTGTAAAAAAATAAAAATCCTAAGTTTTTAAAGTATGTTTATTTTATGAATTAAAAGTTGATTCTTAAAAATACAACGTAATAAAATTACATATTCATGTTTGGATTTTGGTTTGAGCCTAACTTAATGTTGGACCCATCATATCACCTGTAAATTAGACCACATGCAAATGTTTAATTTTTTTTATAAATTTTATCTTCGAGATGTCTAATTCATAAGAGAAAGAAATGTGTTGAAAATTCCAGATCAAGAGTGTACCTCACCTCAATTGGACCAAGCTTGCCTCCGGTGCTACCTTTCGGCTCACATTCCTTCCATGAAGCTGGCCTCTTGTACAGTAATGTACACGTTACTAATTGTGTCACATGTTATGTTGCTTTTCCAAATATATCGCACTCTTTTTTTAATATATATTTTAATTTTATTTTCTTATTTTTGTCATTGTCATACTATTTAAAAAATTAAAGTGAGTCAGACTAGCTCAACTTAATCACCTTGTGGTTTGAGGTAAGTTGCCAATTTCCTGACTTAATAGGAAAAATGGAATTGGGCTGTCTTGCTAAGAGTTCAAGCCAATTTTGTAACAATAGCCAGCAAAGCCCAATTTTACAACCCCATAACAAGAACCAATGAGGCCCATTTTATAGCAACAATGTAACAACCAATAAGCTTAATTTTGTGACAATAATTCAGAAACAAAGAAGCTAATTTTATATTAAAAAATTCCTTAAAACAAAAACAACAATTCTATAATCAAGGGAACAAGCAATGAGAGTTGTGGAACTAGACAACATGGGATTTGGCGATGGGTTAGAGGGGACTCGATGTCAATAATGTTTTTTTTTTTGTTAGGAAAGTGCATAAATTCTTGTAGTATATAAGCTATAAACATTTTATATATATATATATATATATATATATATATATATAATCCAATTATGCTTAATCTCATCATATTTCCAACAGTTTATTAAGTTATCAATTATTATAAAGTTATGTTTGACAAATAAACTTTTTTTAACTAAGAATATCGCTCTCAATTAAGAGTTAGACTAAGTTCTTTCAAGATGTATATTAAAATGGGTTCAATCTTTTTAATAAAACATTTTATATATTAAGATTCAGACATTCTTCAACATATTTAAATAACAATTACACCAAACTTTGATTGTTAAATAAACTTATATAACATACTATTCATATCAAACAATTAATGAAATGATAGTATACCAATATATTAAACTATTTATCATGTTTAATATGGCATGCCGCACAAGCCATAAAAATTTCAGTATCTTAGTACAGTTCTTTGCAATGTTGTGTACCTCCGACTTTAAAAAAGTAAAAAATAAAAAATAGAAACAAGAAAAATTCACCTATAATTGTTATATACTTACGCATGGAGAAAAAGACGATTTTGCATTTGACAATTATAGATTTAAATCCCATTTATTTTCTTACAATAAGAGAGCTCAAAGACTTTCTTTCTTAGACACAAACATCGTCTCATCCCATATATTTTTATTTCCTCGTGCAACAAAAAAATAAAATAGAACTTAACTAATCCACATTTCATCGAAATGATAACTTCACCATAAAAAAATGATAACTATAAAATTCAAATTTTAATATGGTAAGTATTTTTTTTTTGTCTTGAATTATAACTTAACGTATATTATAATCAATCACTGTTATCCTTTACTTGATTATGCATATGTATGTATAATTAAAATATTAAATAAATAATCATTTTTGTCTTAGAGACTTAGAGTGATGATAAATTCATCCTCAAAAGATGAAAATTCAAAATTTTGTCCCTAGAAGTGAAAAAAGTGCGACAGATTCATCTATCCGTTAACTTCTATCCATCACCGTTAATTGAAAGATAGTACGTGATACATTTTAGGAATGAGTTTGTCAGCTCTTTATCTAAAATATAATTTCATCTTCATTTTTTTAATCATTACAAGCATATAATTACAATGAACACTTAAAAAAATTAGGAAAGCAAGTATAAGTTAGAACAAACGTAATAATAAACATAATATATATTAATAAGTTGCTTTGAAATTTCTATTATGATAACATTAAGTAGTGACAAAATCAAGTTGAGTATCATTTTTTTAAGGATTAATTTAATGATTATGCATTTTAATTTGTTTGAGTTTTATATTTTGGGTAAGGTACTGTCTCATATTTTTGCTTCGAAATTTATAATGTGATAGTACCTTACTCAGAATATGAAACTCGAATAAAAATACACAACCATTAAGTTAATCCTTACAAAAAAAATGAGATTCGATTTGATTTTGTTGCCATTTAATGTTGTTATAATAAAAATTTTAGAGTAACAATCATATTATGTTTATTATTATGTTTGTTCTACTTTATACTTGTTTTCCTAATTTTTAAGTATTTATTATAATTTTATGCTTGTAATGATTCAATAAGGGAGAAGATGAAGATTAAATTATATTTTGGATAAAGCGCTAACAAATTTGTTCCTAAATGTGTAAAATAGTGACAAATTCATTCCTAATTGTGTAACTTAGTATCTTTCTATTGATAGTGGTATAAAGAAGTTAATGGATAAATGAATTTATCTTTTTCTCATTTTAAAAGACAAAAATTTAAATTTAAAGTTTTTTCATGCACTAACCAAAATGAATATTTATCCTTAAATATTTCTTAAGAAAATGATAGGATAAATTAATTAAGTCTACATACATTTAATTTTTTAAAAGGTCAGACACATAACCATATCCATGGCAAGTTGCCCAAGTTGGCAGAGGAAAAAAAATATAAAAAAAGGGAACGCAACGATGCGTTTAAACTCGATAAGAAGAAGCAAATCGGTAATAGGACAGGACCGTACGAGAGTGCGATGCGAATGTGAGTGACTGAGTGAGTAGGTTTATTTTTGCTTCTTCCATTTTCAGCCTCAGACACAGACTCAGCGTTTCCACTTTCCTCTCACATGGAGTACCAAAGAGATCGGGTATTTATTTCACCATTCCCGACTCTGTTCAATTAATCAAATTAATTTCATGACCATATGTCTCTGATTTTCCTCCTTTTTATTTTTTTTATGCTCTTTCACTCTTTGGATTCTCCGATGATTTATTTCACTTTTGCCTCTGTAACTCGAGCGCATACCTCTTACCTGTTTTACTGATGTGGTTTTAACTCTTGTTTTCTGAATTGCAGGTGTAGAAATCTTGCTTCTCGGTGGTCTTAATCTCAATGGAACCTATTGTAAGTTTGTTTCTCCACCCTTTCCCCCCTCTATTTTATACCGTCATCAAATTTCAGCACTAGTAATATGACTTTAAGAAGCTTTAAAATAAATCTAAAATAAAAATTAGGCTTTTATATATTCTTCTTTCATATATTAGCTCCCTAGCTAGATTAATGTATATCAAGCTTTTAACTGAATGCAACTACAATCTGTGAATTGGAGTGCCTCAATAATTATCAACATTAACCAAGGTTTTAAATTGGCGCTGTTCCGTTGCATTCCTTGATGTTGCGGGAAATAGTGAACAAATGCATCCAATGCAGCAGCTACAATTGTGGCTGTGAATGTGAACACCTTAAAAACCTCGATGTTGTAGCTGAAATCGCGGTTGCGAACAGTTTTTTAAAACCTTGAAAACAGTCGATGCCAGGGTTCATCTCTTCCTGATTTCAATTATTATTGCTCCTAAATGTATGGTGTCGGAGTCTCTCTTCTGTGTCTGTTATTAGTAGTTACATACTTACATTCTCCTCTTTCATCCAGGGTAAAGAAGAAAAAATTGCTTGTGTGATTGGTGATCGATCAACTAGTGATGTTGTTGTGAGGCTACGCACACAGGAAGGTCGAGATGATTGGCTATACTGCCACTCAGAGATTCTTGTGAAGAACTGCAAGTATTTTGCTGACCGGTTGTCTGAGAACTGGCCAACATGTCAGATCCTTGATTCGCGCAACTGTGTTGATGTCTATTGCCAAGAGTTGAATTTTGATTACCATGTAAATCTTATACGCCTTCTCTACATTGTCATAGATGGTTCAGTTGATGATTTGTGGCATGGTGTTAGGAATGCCCTTGGCATTCTCCAGGTCGCGGTTGAGCTTGGATGCCCACAAATTGTAACTGCCTGTGTGAATTACTTAGAAGCGGTGACATGGGAAGAGGCTGAGGAGGATGAGATATTGAAAATTGTACCTCGAATGGGATTACAGGCAGAGCCTATCCTAGCTAGACTTCAACCAGTTAACCAGTCTGCTATTGTAAACATCTTTGTCTCTGCCCTCCGCTTTTGTACATCATCCCCACCTCCACAAATGAATGATCTTAAATCTTCGGCGCAAGAGCAACTTGAGTACATGCTAACTGAAGATGATGATGCCCCTTTGTTGACAGCTGATGACAACATAAAACTTGAGGTAAAAGAATGTTTAAACAGACTATTTTCCCGGTTTAATGAATCATTAACAGCTTTGCTCTGTGGTTCCACAGAATCACTCTCTGAGGTTGGAAATATTCAGTTGTTTAAATCCTATTTGACTGATTTGTCATGGGCTTGTCAGATATTGAGTAAGTTGGACATTATGAGGCAATTTGTCGAGTATTGGTTTGATGCATCGGATAAGATTGTCAAGGTGCTTGAACATGGAAGTTCTACAACTGAAGCAATTGAGATAAAATTAAGAGCTATTGAGGTGACATCAAAGGTTTTAGAGGCAATTGGGTATGGCATTGTTATATTGCCAACTGCAAAACGCCTTCAGGTCTTGAAAGTGTGGCTTCCATTTGTGAGGGTTACAAAACCATTGATTGATTCTGTCACCATGAATTGTGAGAATGCCATGCTGCGTAAATTAGATGGTGAAATGTGGCAATCCTTAGAATCCACGTTTGTCTCTATCATTCTTGCATTGCCATCAGGGGATCAGGCAGAGGTTTTAACTGAGTGGCTGGATAATGAGTACATGCAGTATCCAGACTTAACTGAGGCATTTGAAGTGTGGTGTTATAGGTCCAAGGTTGCTAAGAGAAGACTATCATTGCTAGAGGATGAGCATGCCATGACCAACTCATTTTGATGCTTTCACAAATTCTGTTTCTTTATATTAGACTACTAATCCAAGATTATTCTACCTTGTCAAGGCATTTGAAGGGATCATCTCTTTTTTGCACATGAATGGAAATTTTTGTAGGAGGCGTTTAAAATCTCCATTTCTCATCAATTCAATGTAAATTATGGTAAAGAGTTTGTAAAATGTTGTAGTTTCTAACTATGAACTGTAAAGGATGTATTTTTGAAATAATTGATTAAATAGTAAGCAAAATCATGATACTATACTTGTTGACGACAACTCTGCTTGGGCATTTCTAGTTACATAGAGATGTAGCTCAAGACGGGTTGGTGCAGCTTGGTTGGTTAACTAGATATAAAGCATACGCATGAAGTTATATAGTATTTATTTTTAAGAAAAAAAATCATTTTGATGTTGACTTTTGACAGGAAAGGAGAAAAGTGAATTATTCACTAGAAAGAATGATGTGCCTTGGTTCTAAGGAGCGTAAGTGAAGGTAAAAGATAAAATAGAAATTGAGAGTAGTTTGTGTGAGGATTGAATTCGAGTAATTGCTAGGAAGATTGAAATTTAAATCTGTGTCACCATGTAACCTGCAAAACAATTTCATTACCCAAATTCTATCGGTTACCTCTTGTATAAGAGGGTAAAACTAAGCTGCAAAGATAGTAAAAAAAAATTGACAAGTTCATCTATTCTTAATGGTTGAGTAACATAAACAGATATTCATTCACGCACAAATACTCATTTTCCTCAATTGAAATTCAACACAGAATGGTTTTATTAATTTATCGTGATTTCACAATTTAAATTATACGTAGTTATACGAAAAACAAATTTAATGAAAATATTACTTCTGATTTTAAAAATACCTGGTTTATGGGTGAGGTACTCTCCACTGTGTTTCTCAGGTCTCTTTGCTAGTAAAGCTTAATAACGGATTATACACACCGTTGTGTAGCAGTCATTGTAGATTGATAAACTATTATGATGTCATTAAAGGGTTGTAACAGGTCATTATTGAATAATTTATGAAGAGAACAATTTTTTTCTTTTACTGCAGATGAAAAGAACAATTATGTTATTGAAAGTAGTTTTGTTTTTAACCCAAACTGTCCAATATAATTGGCCAGTATTTTTTTTCCTTTTGAGGGGTTATGAGACTAATCTACTATCAAAAGCTTAATTTCTTGTCCCTCTCCAAGAATATATTTTGTGAAAATCAAACTCAGATCCTCCTCACAAATTCAGCATGTATTGCTGACTGAGCTACACTAAATATAATAATAAACTAATCTTTGACTATACATATCATAACCCCCGAGTGTTGAGCTTAAGAGGAAAAGATAATCAATACACAGAATTGTCATTTTAATCCTATGCTTTAGGGCCAGCCCACTTTGCCCACCATAATATCCTTAGGAGCTTTTAGCCCACCTATTAATGGAGTCTAAAAGCCCTCAACTCATAACCCCACTTAATATGGAGCCAAGGCTTAAGGAGGATCGGTCCACAAGTCATAATATTTTAAAAATATTTTTTTAATGATTCAAAAAATAGATTTTCACTTTAGACTTAACAAGAATAATTTAAGTTGAACCTCAATCATAATAATTTTAACTCAGTCTTGGCCCGAGTTATTTCAATTCGGCTTCAGCTTGAATATTTTTAACTTGTCTTTAGCTAAAATAATTTTACCTTAGTCTTAACCAGAACATTTTTAACTTGGTCATGATTGGACTTCTACCTTCATAAGACTTAATAATGTCATAGCGAGAACATAAATCTGACTAGACTTGATTTAAAAATGATATTTTTGGAATTAAAAATGTAAGAATAGAGATAAAAGAAAAGGACAAAAACTACAAAAAATACTGGAGAAGTGAGTCAGATAGAAAACAAACATCAACTAAAATGAAGACAAACTACTTCGGCTAAGTTCAAATACTAAAGTTTTCACTTTAGTAATCATTTTACCTTATTCTCACATCCATATGCTTTTTCTGTGCATGCTCACATCCATATGTGGATACTCTATCAAATAAAATAAATGCATCAACGTACCTTATAAAATGTGAATGTGAATTCTCTCCTTGTAACTAATTGACTTTTCGAATATCTCTATAATCAAATCAAAACAATACACTAAATTTAACAATCCCCAGCGATTGTTCAATATTTAATTTTTTTTTTAATATTATTAAAATAGGTTAATGCTTTTGGAGATTAGTATACCTATTTGGAAAATGACCAATTTTCAAATAACATTGACTTACTTTGATGTCAATTGACTAATTTATAGACCACCTCCAAAACTTTTAACATTAACTAATGCTACAATTAAAATCGATAAATTACAGAATAAACTGAACAGTTGCTTTAGGATGTTAAATATAATGAACGGTTGTAATTTTACTAGCAAGGTAAAAGAGAGTTGATTAAGATGGTATCAAACATAAAGTTTGGTCAAAACCAATTTATGTTGTATTCAATGCGTCTTCGAATCGAGTAGCTATCGTGTACCAATTTCAGACAATCATCATATGAGTGTCTTGTGCATGTTTGTGTTAAATTGACATGCCAACTATCATTTATGGTGGGCGATATCAAAATCTTTAGCAACAACTTCAACCTAAGAATTCTCATGTTGCAGGCCAAAACAGCAATATTAACCAAAAGAATATGGTTTTGATTTCATAGCTTTTCCTTACATATTAGCAAAGATCAACGACAATTTAACCGATGCTTAAGCTAAAATAATACCAGTTCTGCTTGTTTTATTGAAGTAATATCGCATTACGTGTCTGATAGAAGGCTCGTGTCCAAATGATGTTATTAAAAAGAAACTTTTAACGGAGTTACCATCGGTTATATTTACTTGAAAGTTAACAACAGGAAAATCTTGTTTTTGTGTTGCCGTAAAGGGTTACTGATTCTTATTTAACAATCTCTATACTGAGTTAATTCAATTTAACCAAACTTATTTTTTTATGTATGACTAAGTAATTTTTATTTACCTTCACACAAAAAAAGTTTCAAGTAAATAATTAAATTAGTCTCCAAAAGATTTAGTGTTAATCATAATAATTTTTAAATAATCTAGATTATGCTTGAAGTCTTTAAATGTGTATTTTACTAATTAAACTAATTTTACTTTTAAGTATTTTGAAGATTAATTTTACTAATGAATATATCTCAAAACATTAATTTGGCGGATTAATTGTCATATACTACTAATTTGAAAAATTTTGATTATTACTTCAGAGGGAGTATATGTAAACTAGTTTCGCCCGGCTCAACCGATACGCGTGAAGAATGGTATGTCAAGTAAACAAAACTCTACCTTCTATTTTTTCATACATTGGCAAATGAGATGATTCTTTGCTTGTTTCTACTTGTATCAAATATGGTTTCAACTTTCAAACAAAACTCTTCAGGCATTGCTTTCATTCCTTACGAAAAGAAAAAAAACTTTCTGTATTAACATTTTTGCACTTTACTTTCATTTATTACATTTTTCTAGATTATTTTTGGTTTCAAATGTGCAATCATAGAATGACCATTGTACTTAAAAAAAAATATTAAATCGCAACTGGTTCTGGTTTCTGTAGTGGAGGGTATGTAAAATACCACAACATATTGTTCAATCGGAGATATATTGGTATCTTTTACCAAAATAAAATTTATGACAACAATCCATCTATCCCACCTTCAGAACTTACAAAAATAATATACAACCTCAATCATATACTTTCAAATCCTAAGCTACCTAAGAACTCAAATGGTTCTATGCAGGGTATAAACCTATAGTAAAGTAAAATTCCTTCTTTCTTTACACTACAATTGTTCACCAATCCCCCACATAATAGCAGGGGACTAAGAAGAAATTGTGAGGGACTCAGAAACAGCGAGTAGTAGCAGTGTGCTACCACATTGCTCACCTTTCAATGTCTTATTTAGGTCACAAAGTCTGGCAACAATTGTGCAGCAAACCTCTTTGGGTTTTGCATGCCGATACTCTCATAAGTAGCTGTAGAGTGAGGAGGAGAAGTGCCTATGGCACCAAACTCGTTTGGTTCACCAATGTCCAAGCTTCTTCCTAGTTGAATGTTTTGGTTTGGTAGAAATGTTTGATGAGTTCCTGGTAATGAGTCAAGACCAAGAGTGAGGGAAACACCATTACCTGAAAACCTTGATGTAAATTGCTCTGCATCAAACCTTCCAATATCCCCAATTGGGTACTGTCCAAACCCACCAATGAAGTTTGTTTGGTTTCCCATGAAAGAGGACTCATTTCTACCTTGCCTTTCAACCCCAAATTTCATTGAGAGCTGCTCATTGTTTTCATCATTGGGCTTCACATCCATGTTCATTGAAGGGACACTATTTGGGGAATGCATCATCTCATGGTTCCTTGGTTTCTTGGGACTTCCTTGTGTGATCCCATCTAGCTCTGATGACCCCATGAAGCTGAATCCTGATTGGTTTCTAACATTCACACCAATCGGTGATGTTGATGGCCTAGAAGCTGAAACCATAGCAGTGTTCTGGCTCTTGGAAACCTCTTGTTTGGAATTGAAACTCTTAGCTTCGGTTTCATTGGAAGGACCTTTGTCTTGTGGGACTGACATTTTCGAAGAAGAATCTTCATTGCTCTTGTTTGATTTATCCTCAGATCCATTCTGTTCATGATCCTTCATCTCCTCCATGTACATTTCCTCCACCATTGGCTTCCAAAGCCGAACTCGAGCATTTATAAACCAATTTGAAACCTGTCACACACCAAACATTATTAAGAGGAAGAACCATTCATCAAATGAAAGAGTCAAATACCATTACTTCATCAGTCTAGTTACCTGGCTCCTAGTTAGCCCTGTTTGTTTTGCAAGCATGTGCTTGTCCGAATCCTTAGGATAACTGAAACCAAACTCAGTTATTTCAGCACAACATGCATAATATTTGAAGTAATATAATTAATAGTCAACATCTCAAATGTTGTAAACTTTTTCGTCAAGACGATAAAATAAGAAGAAGAAGAAAAAAAATGAATCAATAAGATAAAATCATGCAATTCAATTTTTTTAAAGAAGTTAGAAGAGAGAGACTCTATAAAAATTAGGTTTAAATGTAATTTTGATTGTTTTGATCTTTTTATTTTAAAATAGATATATTTTGTTTTCATGTTTTAAAAAAATCATAATTTTAGTTCTCTTATTTTAAAATAGAGATATCTAATCTTTTAATTTTGTAAAATATACTATTTTAATCCTTCCACCAAATTTCAAAAATATTGATTGATAAGAAATTAATCTGATATAACTCAAATTTAATGACATGATACAAAATAATTTGTTAAATCTATGTTATAGTTAACATTAATTCCTTAATAGTCAATGTTTTTAGTTTGATAGAAGGATCAAAGTTGAAGATTTTACAAAAATAGAGATTAAATATCTTTATTTTAAATAGCAAGAATAAAATCATAAATTTAAAAAAATAAAAAATAAAATATTTTTATTTTAAAATAAGAATAATGAAATTACATATTTTAACATATAAAAGGACCTACATTTCATTTAAGTCTAAAAGTTAAGTGTGCTTACGGATGGAGGAAGTGTTCGAAGAGCCAAGCACGAAGAACAGAAACGGATCTTTCAGGCAATCCTCTCTGGGGTCTCCAAGCATTGTGCTGGATCATTCCCAATTGTTGAAGTGCTCGCTGTTGCCGAAGATGATGGTCAACATATTTGAGCCGCGACCCTTCCATTTTCCCTCCAAAGCAATCTTCTTCTCCTAATCTCTTATTCGCAGTTCGAACCTGCCCTGCAATCGCATCTTTCAAACACCGAAACTGCTTCGAGATTGTTCGCAATGCAAGGGCAGTGTAAGTCCTCGCAGAACCAATCCCCGCAGCTTGCTCAAACGAAGAAACCACTATCTCCATCTGCTGCTGGTACTGCCTGTACCTTTGCTCCACCTTCAAGAAATACAAATAAAATCACATCAATAAACTATCCATTAATTCAACTATCACAAATATTTTATTAATTGCAATCAACCACAACTATGCAATTTAAGACCATTAGCCATTCATAATCTTTCTAAATTTATATTCATTAATCATTAGATTGGATTGTTTTTGTTATCATTTTTCAGAAGCAATCATGTTTAAGACGCCTTCAGATACTAAATATGCGGAAACTAATCGATTGTGCTAAACCCAACTCAATTCATTAATCATTAGATAAGATGAAGCTATATAATATGGGCTCCAACACATGTAGTAGCAATACCAATATTACAAGCCAAAAACAATACTAGTACAATAATAGTATGTTTGAAAACTCGTGGAGAAGTAAGAAATTACTTCCAAAATGTGAAAGTTATAACTATTAGGTTCCGAGTAGAAAACATATGAGAAGTGGAACCACACACACTACAATTAAAGTGAACAACACATACCTCATCAAGCATACCAATTAGTTTGGCTTTCTTCATCTGAATTTCTTGTCTTTCTGCAGTTGATAGCTCTGAACTACGCTTCCCGTTCCCTTCCCCACCAACTGAACCATCTCCACTACCTGCTGCGGATGATTCTCCAATCACCTTGGTCTGTCCCCCACTCTTTTTCCCCAACTCAGTGCCAATCCCGTTGTTGACATGCACAACCTCTTCTAGAAGCTCATGCGCTGCCTTCAAGTACTTTGAGCTCAAAAGCACGCTATGCATGCCCGAAGCTCCATTGTTAGTAACCCCAGAAGCCGACGACGGCGACCCGCCAGACACCCGAAGGTCGTCGCCGGACATGGCCGGGGCCTGACCCTCCCGGAACGACCCCAACCCCAAAGACAGCACATGCTGCGCGCGTGGATTCTCACGCGCCGCCGAGGTGGGGTCGAGTGCGTTCCAGGGATTGTACTGCATGCGTGGCAGGAAGCCATGCAGGGCTGAGACGTCGTGGTGCGCGTGCATGGAATGGTAGTTGAGGTCTTGGGAATTGGGGAGAGGGACTCCAACGAAATGTTGGGTGTTAAAGGGCGGCGCGTGGGGGTTAAACGAGTTATTGTTGCCCCCGGCAACCGCGGCAGGGTTGAGAAACACCAGGTTTCCGGCGGCGTGTGAGGATTGCTGCTGCTGCTGCGGCGCGTCGGAGTAGTTAATGTAGCCGGGGTTCATGAGGACAAGAGTTTGGAGTCCGTCGGCGCCACCCGATTGGATTTCGGATTTACCATGATGAAAGTATGTCGCCATCGGTTTTTTCGGGGTAAAATAGGTTGTTGTTACTTCACTGAAAAGAGAGCACTACTGCAACGTTAGTTACGAAGCCTTTCAAAGTTCACATCCAGCACATAATAATACCAGAGGTCACAACCCTTTTGTCCCCAAGTCCCAACACAAAACCAAAACAAGCACCTCACAAACACACACATGTAGTTGTATCTGTGTCGTACCTTGGATGAATCTTCTAACGATCTGTGGATCAACCCATCAACACACAACAACTCCCAATAGTTGATGCTTATTGTTAGGTAGTTTCTCTGTCAAAAGTATCCTGATGAAACAAACAAACAGTGAAGTGCAAAAACCGATGAAGATTAAACCTGAGTAATAATATTTGAGATCATGTTTCACTTGTAGTTCCAAATTAAGTTACATCTGAAATTGGTTTGCTTTGTTCATGGTTTTGTCATCGTGGTGTCTCATGAAGTTAAAGAAAAACTTGAAGGAGGAGAAAGTAGTGAAGGAAATAAAAAAAAGGAGATAATTCATTATTCATATATATGTTAGTTAATGAAATGAAATGATACGGTAGCTGTAGTATACCTGCAGGTGTGAGAGAGAAATTTGGGGTGCACACGTGCTTCATGATCATTTCTGAACTGCAAGGGAAAGAACAAAGAAGAATTTCATTAACAATGACTCGAAACCTATGAGAAACGGATTTTAGTGAGGGAAAGAGAGAGAAACAAAGATAAGCACACACACGCTCAGTTAGTCTCACCCATGAAAGTAAAAAAATACAGTTATGGGTAACGAAAACATACATGAAAGGAGAAAGAAATTGATGCATCAAACGCACCTGTCAACGTGCATATGTGATCTATCTATCTATGTTTGGGAATTCATCAGTCGCTTCACACATACAAAGAGGAAAGCTCCCTGTCAGACTCAAAATCCACTGCAATTCCACCCCAACTGAAAAGGGTAAAAAAGGAGTTGAAGAGAGAGATGGTTAAAAAAGACTCCGGAAAAAGATGTCCATCTTTGTTCACTTCATTATCCACACATTTATGATCATTTTCTTTTAATTTTTTTTATTATTATATGAAATTCTGGGTAGGGGGGAATTTGTGAGAACAATGAAGTTAACATGCCTCACAGTGGCTTTTTTTTTTTTTGAAAAAGAAGTACCTTTGAATAGATCAAAACAGGGGAACTTCTTTTGATTTGACCCTTTCTTTTCAAATCATTTGATGCACAAGCCAAGCCCTTTGATGAGCAACAAAGAACTTTTGAAGAGAGAGAGAGAGAGCAGTTCTGTGCTGAGAAATCTATAAAAATATATAATGAAAATGCAATCAAGGTGTGTCAGAAGATACAAACAGCTGAAAAACGAGGAAACGTCTCCTTCCGCAAAGCTTAATTAATTGTTTAATAAGAAAAAGAAAAAAATAATAATAAAAGGAGGATGATGATGGACAAGAAGCGGGTGGAGGGATCTCATTGCTCATTTCTCCATTAAATATCTTCTTGTCGTTTTCACAATTTCCATATTTTTTCTTATCAACTTATTTGGGAATTTTTTGTGGTTGGATGCCTGAGTTTGAAGATAAAGCAATTAAATTGCTAAGGAACACAGAACCAACTACCATAACACCAACTTTAATGCTTTCAAAGCTGAAAATATATTTGTCAATTATTTTTATCTTCCAAAATATTTTACATTACAGTTGTATTTCCTATGTAATGATTATCTCTTAGATTTATTTATTTTTTAATTAATGCATTATTATCTCTTAAACTTTACCTATTAAGCTTCAGTGTGTAAATTTAGCAGATTAAAAGTGTAACCGGAAAAAGAGAAAAGGAAAAGAGAGAGTTAAAAAAGCAAGGGGTACCAATCAAGTGCATGTATGATGTGTCTATGAATCATGACCCCCTAAATAAGTGGTCCCGCCTTGGCTCTCATGCATCAGACCTATACTAGCAGACATCAGGATATCATAACATCAATAAAATAAATTAAAATAACACCAGGTCAAGAATTTGCATATATTATTATTTCTACTTGTTTCTTTTTTGACAATTTTATTCCTTCTCTCGTTTTTATCCCCATAAATGAAATCCTTATGTAATTATCATAGTTTCTTTCTCAACAATTTTTTCACTGCAGCCAAAGGATCACTTGACTTTGATGCGTGAAATTAAAATCAAATAACCATAGAGTAGAAAGAAATGGACAAAGAAGGTAATGCACGGGCCAGCAAATAATTAGTAGTAACCTTTTCCAGCTTGTTGAGGTAACCCCATCATTCCCATGGAAAGACAGAGAATAATCATATTTATTAAAATTCTGAAGTGCAACGGCTATTTTCTACATCCCAGCCTTTAGAAGTTTTCAATCACCATCAGTAACTATTATTGTGTAAGAATGTGCAGTGACAAATTTAAGGCCTGTGATGTTAATAGGACTAAAAAATTTCGAAGTTGGGGACATTTCATTCATGTAGCTAGCTCGGGTATCATATCCATCCATAAAGCAAAGAAAGTATATATAAATATAATGGTAGGCGCGCTATTAATATATAGTATAGTATATATTTATATAAAGGTTTCTATGAATGACCTTTTAATAATCAAGATGTCATTCTCGTAGAGATCAATGTCAATAGTATTTATTTCATATATACTTGTCTTGGATTCTTTCGTGAAAACTTATGGGAACTTTTTGTTCTTGCTCCAGTTGCATTAACAACCAAGTATATATTCAGTTTTTCACAGCTAGTAAAAGCACATTGGATCTCCCGCGGACACTTGTGAAAACCAGAGTAAAAGGGTGTGCTCAGTTACTCTCGATAGTGAATATTCATATGTCAGAGGTCTCAATAGCTCAGGGTGTACTTAAAAAGGTACATGGTGTGATCTAGACGGGAATGTGGTTGTTTTCTGTCTTTTCTATTTTTTAAACGGGATAAATTCTTTCAATAGCATTTTTACATCACATGCACTTTCCTTTAAGAAAAAAAAAAACACCTAATTTTTTTATCTTCTTTCCCAACTTGGCAAGCATAAGGTCTATAGTGAAGAAATGTTGAAATTTTGACCTAATTACTTCAATTAACAACTGAAATGTGTCATGACACTTTTTAGAGATGTGTATATTATTATCATAACACATAATTTTTATATATGATAATAATTTATTTCAATGCTTGCCTTCGTCTAAACAAAAAACAAAAATTCCCATTGAAAGTGTCTCACATTTAACCATGAGCGAGATGGTCTTTTATAAAAAAATATCGTGAATTTTTTTTAAAAGCAAATTCGATTCTGATATTTTGATTCATAATATGATATGATTCTAATATGAGAAAATTGAGTAAATTAAATATAAAATAATTTGGCTAATTTTATTTAAAAATTTAAATATATAAATAATTACATTAGTGGTATACCAATAAGCTATTGGTCTAAATGATATTTAGACTTTATCCACTTAAATAAGATGTTAGATTCAAGGTGGAAAAAGAAAAACATGCTAATAAAAAAAAATTACATTAGTGGTATATTGTTGACAGTGAACCCCAATAACATTTTTTTAATTAATGTATTTACTTTTTTATTTAATTAATTTACTTTCTTAGTTCCCCCCTCAGTGATACAAAATTTAAATTCTCTGATTTTTCAAAAGAGAGACGCTGAAGAAAATGTAAAATATGATTTCCAAGAAAAAGTTAAAGTAATATGAAAAAATAGCAAATACACATATATTACCTTATTTGTGATTATTTAGATGATAAAATTAATCAAAGGAAAAAAGAAACATAGATGGTTCAAATTCTTCCTTTGGATAAGATGTTTCCCTAGAGAAACAATCGAGATGCATGACACAATATAGTAATTAAACAACTATATAATCAATTATTGGTCACGAAATCTCCTCATTTACGTTATAATCAGGCGAGTGATATTTTAATCCAAGTTTTGTATCATA
The DNA here is from genome assembly GCA_007407185.1 of Glycine tomentella. Lineage (NCBI taxonomy): Eukaryota > Viridiplantae > Streptophyta > Magnoliopsida > Fabales > Fabaceae > Glycine > Glycine tomentella. Next base: position 900,644 of record PYAF01004425.1, on the reverse strand, counting down.
AGAATAGACACCCCGGAGTCAATAAACTGCAAAACATGTACAAGCCCGTACTGGTGTCCCCTAAAAGAATTTTGGATAGTATTGATATTGTGGTAACCAAATAGATATAACTGGCGCGCACACATCACATCATAGAAACCCCAATCTCTGATGATCCTGAACTCACCCTGTCGATGTTTATGGGTGTGACTATATATAATATAAAAGGGGATTTTGTAAGTGGCCGTGTATGGCCCCTTTGTAAGTGTGCTCTATCAATTTCAATATTGTTATCATGGGACTCTTTGCTTGCTGATGCTTGTCTCTCCCTTATTCCATTTTCTTATCTGAAGAAAATGACTTGAAAAGAAGAAAACACTGAGAAAAGGTCATAGATTTCTTACTTAAACAATTCTATATATGTAGTTAGTATACGTCAAAAAGAGGCCAAAAGAAATTATCGCGAAGTTGAAAGTCAGTATGAAGTAATTAATAGATATAAACATAAGTCATATATGTACGCTCCAATCAGAATAATTAAGATCTAGCTAGTTGCATCAAAAGCATCATTGTTTACCAAAGAAGGATCAAAATTCTCAAAATATGGGTAATGCTCCATATGAATAAATGTTTTCACTTAGAAAAGTATAATGTCATTTTCTTTTATTTTCTTTTAAAAAATAAAGGTGTTGAAAAGTGAAATTGAACTATTGAATTGAAGCTTCGAATCCTTGTCAGGTGGGTTAAATCCGCAAAGTCAAAAATCCAGTAAATCTGAATTGATTTACGTGGTTAAAAGTTCAGTAAAAATTCTCATATTTTTATAGGTATGAATTTAAACTCCTTAACGTCAATTATTTAGCTTGATAAACAATTCTTTAAAAAAATATTTCTTAATTTTTTATTAGTAAAAATCAAATATAAGTATTCAAAAATTTATAATAATTTACAGACTTTGTTCAATTAGTTAAACTAAATCCTCTCAACAATGAAAAACCCGTAATGTTCAGAAACTAATTCAATAATTATAAATTTACAATTGAATGGAATTGTTTGCACGTTAGCATCATGTTGATATCATGTTTAGTAGTATCGGAGTGTTATCATTCTACGGCTTTTGTTATAAAAAAAAGTGAAATTTTCATCTGCAGTGCACGGCATGGTATACTGTGTCACGTGATATTGACTGGGCAATGGCAGAGAGGGGGGGTCAAGGGTGCATGTATTTCAGTAGTGGACCCCTGTTTTTAATAGGGAGGAAAAAATGAGAGAGTTTGTTTCGAGATCTCCACTTTCTAATTTTCATTCTCATATCTTTGATGAAAGGAATAGCCGTCTGAAGACGCAGCTATTGTTTGGTTTTGGTATGCACTTGTAAGCAGCTGAAAGACTCGAGACCAAAATAAAAGACCCCTAATATTGCCACAAAAGTCAAGGGGCCACAATATACCTACCAACGACCCCACTCACCCCCACTTGCTGCCACCAAGTTCTTCAAAGTTCATCCCCCAACACCTGTATAACGGTAGAGAAATGTTAATAGCAATACAGTAGTGCATAGAGAGATACAAAATAAATAAATAAGTTCAAATGTGTGATGTGATAAATATGGACAAATGATATTATAAAAAGTGTTGTAAAATATGTATTATGTACTTGGCCTCTGGATAGGCCTACTACCCCAATGGATCTAATCCGAGATATTTGAATATTTTAGATATGACTCTTTGACAAAATCCTTTGAAATCATGCAGAATAATGAAACTTGACCTCCTATTAGTTGACACAAATATCTTATCTGAACAGCTTAGCAAATCCACCCCCTTGGATGTCATGAAGAAATATACTAATTGCATTTATGAGATAACCGTAACTTTTAAAAAAGTTTAGGTTGACGTTAAATCGTAAAAGTGAAGTCTCACATTAGAAAAAAAAAAATATTAAGTAATATATATGTGAGAAATACTCATAAATATAATGTCATAAGATTTTGGATTGAAGATGATGTTAAGTTGATTTTGTTTTATTTGCTTTAAACTCATTAATAAAGATCTTCATGAAGTTATATCTCCAACCTTTGTGTGTGTTTAAACTCAAAAAAACATGCAATCAAAATCAAACCCCTTTCCCTCCAACATACGCTTAATACAACTTTCATCAACTACAGATTTTCACAAAATTTTATGCCTATCTATAATATCAAGTATAGAATTTTATTTACTCACATAAATAGTATTAATATATAGAAGGGTACCATGAATTTTATTTAATAAAATGTGATTTTTAAATTTTTTAATTACGTACAAGTAGCTACCAACTTACTAGAATTGATAATTGTTATTTGCCGCACATCTCAAGGTTAACATCCACATTTATAAACACAAGAGTTCACCTCATGCTCCACTTATATTGTTACTTTACCAAAATTATAATAAAATGTTTAAGATTTTTACATATATCGTCACCGCATTCACTATGTTCCATGTTCTGCGTTCCTCCTTGCCCACTCTTGAATTGACAATCTCCTAAAGAAACAGCTAATTAGGTGGCAACCTAGGATCAATATATATACATAATTAATAAGTCTATAACAATATAAAATCCCATTAATATGTGTAATGGTGGGGGGCTTATCCAAGAACGTATAAATATTTTATGGCTACACGTAACTATTAAAAAAACACATACACACGCAGACATTTTCCTTGCTGTCCCTCCGATAATTTTTTAAAAGGGAATTAAATTATTGATGTTTCACGAGGAGATCAGCATATACAATGTTTTTAATTATTTTATGTCTATGGTCCTGTAATTCTAAAGCAGGCGGCTACTATGCCCCAACTTTTGCGTACTTGGCCACCTCTGGCCTTTAGTTGTTGTGATATTATCCAACCTTAACTTATGGTCTGGTTGATTAGTCATGCATTGGGTGTCGTCGAGACTCAAAAGTCATGAGATCGACTAGCTGATAGAAATTGCGAGCCGTGTCAAGTTCATTGAATCTTCTTGATCGACATGACTCCACTCGCTTGTTTTATTGTTTTGTTGGAATTGCCATGCCCTTGTCCTCGACATATGTAAGAGTCAAACCATTTGAGGGGGAAAAAAAAGTTACTCAATCCATCATGACTCAAAGTTTATAAAATGCAACATTCAAATCACGGAAAGCAATGGCAATTTTCAATATTAGAAAAAATAAATACAAATGCTGGTTCTAATTCTATAAAACATAGTAATTGATACCAATTGTAATTAGTGTCTATTTTAGCTACATTGATGGTTCAAAACTACTTAGGTTAGTTAATGAATCAATTGTTCGAATGAGTCTCAAATGACTAAGATAATTCATTTGTAAAACATTAGGATTAATTCCCTTTTAAAAACACATACACACGGAGAGAATAATATAGTCCTTGTTTAAGATAAATTAATCTATCAATATAAATATATCGAGTTTATACTTATACCTCCCAACAGTTGATGTTGAGATTGGACTCAGTCTAATCTTATTCACCTTTAACATTTGAGATTAGAGGATTATGTATCCTGAATAAAGAATAGAAATTTGGTTTGATGTAGTTTAGGCAATTAGACTCTATGCCTACGTAGGAATAAGATTATTTTCAGTAATGGGGTTTCCAACAAAGTGTATTAGATTGACTAAATGTCACTTTTAACATATTATGTTTTAGTATTTTTTATTTTAATATATTAAATTTTTAAAGTTTTTATTTTATTTTTTTATATTTTTTAAAGTTATATTTTGGTATATTATTTTGTTAAGGTTTTATTTTGATCTTTTATGTTTTTAAAATTTTATTTTAATAATTTCTTTGGTTTTTTATTTTGTTGAATTATTATTTTCATCCTTGTCATTCTATTGCAATGAATTTTGATGGATGTACTTTTCGATAGAAAAGGAAAAATAAAAAATAAAAGATTTCAAATTTAGCATTTACTCAAAATCGTGAATCTGGAATCTTGGCAGACATAAACTTGGAGAAACTAGGAAGGCAAGTATTGGACATTTTCCGCATATCTCTCGTAGGATATGTGATATGTTATTATAGGGATGTGAAACAAGTTGAAAAAAATGTTATCTTTGTTTCTTTCTGGATCTAAATTTTTAGAGTAATCTATTTGAACATAAATTCGACTAAATTAAGACCCTATTATATACTATATGATGTAAGAATTAAGATCACATCATCCCTTTTGTTTACATGATAATATATTGATTTTAGGATATATATATATATATATATCATAAAATTGTAATTAAGGTAAAAATATACATTTCAAGTTAAATATTTAATATTAATATAATATTGTATTAATATAAAATACTTTTTTATAAAGTGAAGAAGTTTTATTATTAACTTATAATTATTTAGAATTTTACTCTTTTTTTTAAAAAAAATATCATATTGAATTGAGCCGATCCAAAAACATAACATCAAAATGTCTTAAAAATATTGAGTCTAATTTCTAAAGTTAAAATTTATTATTAAACTTAACTTTAGAGTGGAACAAATTAGTGTCACGTGACGGGTATGTTTTTTTCCATCTAATCTATCAAATGCTGGTAAAAGTATGCGCACCAACTTTATACCCATTGAGAAATTTGATTTGTTCCTAAAGTTATTCCACACAAGTTAACTTTTCAAATCTAACGTAATAAGTCAACCAGAAAAGTAATGCAATAATAATTTGCTTTTTATCCAATAATATGTATAGTGATATAGTGTCATCTCTCTCTCTCTCTCTCTATAAAAAAAGTGCAAGATTCATACAATAAACACAAAAGAAATTCCTTTCCAATTATATTGGCATCCATTATAGACTGAGTATTTAATTGATAAAACTTAAGTTACCTATGCTCGATCCAACCGTAATAAGTAAGCATTAAATCTCAGTTTTTTTTTCCTGCAAATCTCAGTGTTTTTAGCATCCATTATCTTCAAATATTTTTCCAATTTAATTCATTCCCTTTTATTTTGCTTTTGGTTTGATTGAGATCGAAGGGATGTGGGCTTGAAACTTTGTTTGGAATCCTGTTAATCAATGTTATAAAAGAATAGGTTAAAGAATTAATTAAATATTTTTAATCAAAACTGAACTGAAATTTATAACGAAAATATATTAATAATATTGTTATATAAAAAAATCACTTTTAAATTTTTAACCATTCACTTTGAAGTTTAAAGTATTTATTAGCATTTGCCTTTTGTTAACAAAAAAATCAATGTAAGCAAATAAAGAGTTTCACTAATACTTATGTTGTGATTACATTATTCCAAATATTCCTTGTATTGATACTCTTACAAGCACTGATTAAAATCTTTGAATGTTTAATTTCATTTTCAGTTCTATATGTGTAATTTTAGTTTTTCTAATTTTAATTATCTATTTTTTATAAATTTAATTTATTCAAATTAATATTTTTTTTATTAAATGATGTATAAAAATTAATTAAATTATTTTACTGCATTATTTTTGTTTTATAAAATAATAAATGAATAAAGGGGGTCCCGTGATGAAAGGGGCGTGAGAGACAGTGTACACGCGTCAACCCCACAAGGCTTATCTGTATCTACCCTCTCCTAATAATCGCTTTAACGAAGATTCGGTCCTTCTTTTCTTTATGCTTTACTCTGTTACTCAGGTCCCACCGTGGATCCTTTTTTTTTTTTTTTCCTTCTTAAAATAAAATAAGAAATAAGCGTGTAAGAAAATGACACGAATAGACATAGATAGGGGAGGGAGTGGGTCCCTGTACAAGGCAAGGTCAAGAAAGCAACCAATGACGAAGAGGGTTGGGCCTCTCGGCAACCACCTTTATCTTTTTTCTTTAATTTTTAATTTAAAATAAATACTAATAGTTTATTGAAAATATTGGTTAAAAAACTTAAAGATAGAAATAATTTTATTAAGAGATAAATAATTATTTTATTTATCATCTTTTTTATATATAATAAATATTTTTTAAAAATTTTAAAATAATACTGGCTAATAAAACCTTTATAATTAAATGTTAAATGGTTATATACACCTTCGACCTTTCTTCGTGTCGGTTTCTGGTGGTTCATGTCCCTCTCTCGGAGCTACTTACTACTTTCTCTTTTGTTTTTGCGCTGTGGATCAAAATCCCTTTTTCATTTTGGGGGAAGACGTCACCTGCATTATTGGGGGTTCTTTTGTTTTGACGTTTGGAGCCGTGGGATTGGTGAGGAAGTTGTTGTCGGCGAAACGGACGGTGGATGAGAAAGGCATAGGGTGAGTATGCGCGTAAGGAATAATTTGTGTGTGGTGGCGTGTGAGGAGAAGATTGGATGGTGACGTAAGACGTACGCAGGGTCCAAAAAACAGAAAAGTCGAAATGATGTTATGGGGTCCTCACTCTTGAAAAATTGAATGGCAGAGGAGGGAGGGACAGCAAACAAGGTGTAGTGTGGTGACCTCACGTGAACGTCATGCGCGTCTGATTGCCCTGCGGAGCGTTGCGGCGGTATCCACTGTTCTCTAAACAAGTTGCAATATTACATCCAAATTTTTTTATAAGCTTAATTTATATATATATATATATATATTATTACGTTATATATTATAATTTTTAAAGAACTACTTACCAGTATCTTTGGAGCATTAATTAAATAATTAAAAGAAAAAAAATATTAAAATGTGTAAAATGGTTTTTTATGATATTCTTAATCAATATTTTTTGTTTTAGTTTTTTAATCAATTTTTAAAAATATCGATTAACAAGATCTTAGTTTTATTAATAAGATCATTGAAATTTATTATTTTTTATTGGTTAAATTTTTGTAATGATAATTGACGTGACAACTAATTATTAATGTTAACAAATATCACATCAATAAATAATAATGTTAATAAGTATCATGTTAATTCATGCTGTGGGTGTCTTGTTAACATGAATTAAAAATAAAAATAATTTATAAGAATTAAAATAAATATATAAATTAAAAGTAAATAATGACATATTTTTAACATGAAAAAAAAATTAAATCTCAAACTAAATATTAATATAAAATAAGTACTTAATTATGTAATAGATATAATCGAAGAGATTATAAGATTAGTTTAGTGATAAAATGAGAAAGAAGAAAATAAAGGTCACGAGATCAAATCTCCTACTAATAAAAAAATTAATAACTGGCAACAAATATTTGTCAAAAAATATATATAACTAAAAACGTAAATATAAAATAAGAATTTAGTAGTCAAAACAATTTAAGTTTTGATATGTTAAGGTATGTTTTAGTTTAAAATTACAAAACTCTGTCTTGGTTTGTTTTCTTGTTACAAGCTAACTTTTAAGTTATGTTCCACCTTGATTAAAAGTCTAACATATTTTAAAAGGTTTTAAACAATCATAAATTATGGCATTTTATAGACTCATTATGTTATGTCATAGTTACAACAATAAAGAGAGAAATCATTTTAAAGATTCAACTCGATTTAAAAACCTACTTACAACCTCTATGATGGTGGCACCGTGACAACATGATTTGTTGTTTCTTCAAATTCTTATTATACAAATAATTTATGGTATAATTCTTAAACATAATCACACACATTAATTTATCATGAATCATTTTTAGGCTTAGCCTAGTTATTTTCAAGTCTAATTAATCCTTCAAACAAGTTAGGCTAAGCCTTGATATAAGATTTCAATACCTTTTTCATCCATGTAATATGTCATTTTTTAGTCCTATAATTAATTATATATTTTTTATTTTTGGTCCCTATAAATTATATCATATTTTTTTAAGCCATGTAGATTTTGTTTTTAGTCCCATAATATTATGATTTTTAGTTTTAATTCTTGTTGATGTAACATCTATAACATGACATTTTTTGTTGATGTAAAACTTGCTAAGTTATTATTTGTTGATGTGGCACTTATTGATGTCAACAACCGTTTGTCATGTCAGCTCTCATTTTAAATTCTTAATACCAATTATCAAATGCAAAGAAAGTAACAAATTCTAGGGTTTTTTTTTTATTATAAAAAAACTTAAAGGGACTAAAATAATAAGAAGAAAATCAAGTAAATTACAGGGGTAAAAAAATACATTTAAGCCTTTTGTGATAACAAGAATTATTGAAGCATTTTATTTAGATTTACCATATATTGGTAAGGAAAAAGAAATAGACCAAAGACGCATTTGATAGTGAGGAAAGAAATACACTAAATGAAAACAGGAGAGTGAGAAACAGAGAAAAGAGAATTAGGAAGGAAACAAAGTGGTATTTTTGGGTTGTCTAGTTTGAGAGAAATAGAAGATGAATTGAAAAGAAATAATACTATGAGGTTGCTTGCTTTTAATGAAATAAGAGGAGAGAAATTAGTAAACAAATAAAAGGATGTTTTTACCCTTAAAACGTATGAGATAAGTATTCGTACCACACCAATGTATTTAATCGATTAAAATGAACATATGATCGATTAAATACAACTGTAGAAACCAAAACGAGGAACTTATGCACTTAATCAATTATAACATTCGTACCACACCAATGTATTTAATCGATTAAAATGAACATATGATCGATTAAATACAACTGCATAAACCAAAACGAGGAACTTATGCACTTAATCAATTATAACATTAAAAGTTTAAATGTGGAGCCAAAAAATTGTGATCGATAGCCATTTTATTTATTATGACAAAGAATTGATTAAATGGTTATTGCAGATCAACTAATTTCAAATCAATGTAATCGATTATGATTCATTTAATAATTGATTGAAAGATTGAAGTCCTTCTATAAAATGGTTACACAACAAAAGCAGATGAAGAATAGTGGGATTATGTAATTGTTTCCCATAAACTACAACAAATAAGTATGTATCACACCATTTTGCACACAATAACAAATTTTCACACCATCCTCTCTTTCTCACAAAATAGATCCATGTAGCACCTGCAACACGTTTTATATGTATGTTTTCATTTTGAACCAACCAGTTGTAGCCGAAGCCATTTACGATATTGACTGCTATCAGCCTTTCCTATATATGTGTGTGTGTGTATATATATATATATATATATATATATATATATATATATCACTGAAAAAAAAGTCAAATGCCCAAAGAACTAGAATCAGAAGTTATCTTCAGGGAATCATAGACGATTGTATTGTTCTAAGTAGGACTAGGAGAATAAGTACTCTTGTTTACAAAAAAGGGTGGGTAACAAAGTAGCAAGCACACGCTTTGGCATCTTTAGCTTAATTTTGATCTTGTACTTGATGTATACCGGATAGATTGTTGGAATCAAGGCAAAGTTCATGAATAATATCTTATCGAGGCGTGTGAGAACATTCAAAAATTCAAATCCACAGAGAAAAAAAGGAAAAGAGATTGTTGTGGTTGTGTATCTCAACAAGGTCTAAGTACTATTATATCAGTGCATGAGGATAAATCGGTGGATTTGCATTAGGATAAGACCACATGATTCAAATTAATGAGTGTGAAACTTTCATCTTTTACTAGTCATTTGAAAATTCATATCACAAAATGATATATAAATATATGAACCAAAATTATTTTAAATAATATAAGATTTGACCTTTTGTGAAGTCAATAATGTCATATACTAAGTTACCAACAAATCCATTTAGTTGCTAGTGATGTAATGTCCTTTCATCACTGGAATAATATTTCCAGTACTATTTAGCCTAAAAAAATGGTAATGGACCAAATTATTACTATGCAAATTCAATATTATGCATGCCAGTTTCAACTTTCAGGTTAATTATCTAACAAGGAAACTTTAGAACTCCTCTCAAATCTCAATAAATAAATAGAAGACAAAAGTATAGCTCTTTAGTCTCTTCCCCTAGTTAATGTCTTCTCTCACACTTGGAGTGTTGGGTTAGTGTTTTCTCCGCTCTAGTATATTAGTATCCTTGCGTGTCACATCGTGTATTACTAGTATCATCTAACAAGCAATCAAGTAGGACCTTCTCTTAAGTCCACCTTACCCTATTCATCCCAAAATGTGTATCAGTATGTTTATTATTAGAAATATAATAAAAACAGAATTGCCTATAATAAAAAATAAAAACAGAATTAAAAAAGCACGGCACTTCTTTTACCAAAAAATGAATTAGTATGTTTAAGATTTTGAATTTAGTATGTTTATTATAGTATTATACTAATCTAGTTGACCTTCTTTTGTCTCATATATTATTGAGTCTTGATGGGTTTAACTTCAAATTAATGATTCAATAAAAAAATTAAGTTCAGTAGTACAAAAATAAATCTGTCTCAATCAGTTTTGACCCCTAACCCTAATTAAAACTACGGGTATAATCAATATATTAGGCTAATTTTAGAATTTTACGCTTTCAACTTAATTTATAAGCATTTCACTTTTTTAGAATAGGTAAATGTGTAAAGTGAAAACAACAAAAGATATATTTATTACATATTTTAATTAATTGAATAATATTATTTTATTGTTTAAAACAACAAAATGTATATAAAAATATAAGAAATAAAAAAGAAAACAATTTTTATAAATTTTATTATTTTATCTTTTTAATTTTTAGATTTAATATTATTTTGGTCTTTTAATTTATATTTTAGGTTTAATTTAGCACCTTAATTTTAAAATTTTCAATTATTTTTAAAATGGATTCAATTTGATCTCATTTTTTTCTGTCATCTCTAAATATTTTCAAAAAATGAGACCAAATCGAACCCATTTTTAAAAATAAAGACTTAAGTGGAAATTATAAAAATAATGGAACTAAATTGAACCTAATATATATAAATTAAGGGATAAAATTAAATCTTATAAAAATACTAAATTGAACCTAACAAAAATTAGAGGGTCAAAATAATAATCTATTTTTTAATGCATGCTTCAACTCCTCTAATAGACATTAAAAAAGCACAACAATTCATTTACTAACTTACACTACACGATTTCATTTAAACAATTTTATTCCAATTCTAAATAAGGTAACAAGAAAGAGATTAAGAAAGTTTGTCATTTAAGATAACTCTACAAAGAATTTTGTGAAAAATAGAATGTACAATTGCATTGGAAAAAAGATGAATGATTCTTTGATTATATACATACACATATTTTTTATAATATTGACAATGAAACAATATCAAACATTTTCAATAAAAATGGCTAAAAGACAATTGTAATTTATAAAAGCTTAAATATTAATTTTTTATATTCTTTTATTATCACATGATGTATTTTATAAAAAATTGTAATGTTTTTTTAAAAAAATATTATAAATTACTTATTGCTCCCGCTGAGAAGAAATGTTGGATCTGTCACGGTAACAAGTAGATTTTATAATTATGAACTAAACCTGACTTGATATATATTTCCATTCCTAATTAATACTAAATAAATAATAAAATATATACTTTCAAAATGATATAAGATATTAGCTAGATCAAATCAGGCTATAATAACCTAATATATATATATATATATATATATATATATATATATATATATATATATATACACACACACCCTTCTTCAACCTACATTAGGCACTCCTTTCAGTACGTAGGAAGAAGAAATGCGGAGAAGGCACCGCACGCATATTATATCTCTATGATAAGGCACGTGATTCACGCTGAAGGAGCACCTGACATATTGGACATATTGGACATTGTGACTCTCACAACTATTCCTTCTATCTTTTTCTTTGTGCGTGTTTCGGGCAATGCCACTAGCCAAAGGAAAGATTATTATATTTATAGGTAGGTTTGGGTCCTTGTTGATTTTTCCTGTTTTGTTTTGTTGCCCCTAGCGTCCATACCTTGCATTTTGTGTGGTGAGAGACGAGACCCTTCCCAATTAATACTAGAACCCAACAAAATTCGTTGGAGACTTGGACGGGCAGGGGCAGGGGCTACACCTCCTACCTTTTAAATCCTGTCTCTTCGCTCAACACTTTCTCTATGACCTATGCTAAAAAGTGCATTCCACACATCTCATATGATCTTTACCCTATTCTTTATTTTTTATTGATTGATTGATACAGTATAATTAGTTACCCTTTCTTACCCTTATATATAATCGGCGCTAGCTGCAGTGTTTGTTTAACCCCATTTTCTGACTGGTTTTTTCATAGAGAAATAGGAAAAATTCTTAAGTGCATGTGAAGGCAAGATATTTTCTTAATCTGATTTATTTATTGTTTGTCATATCAGTAATTTACTTAAAAAATAAAAATTATTATTAATCTATCTAAAAAAATTAAAAATTATCATTAATATAAAAAATAACAATGATCCACAATACTAACATGACAAATAATAAATGAATCAGAATAAAAAAAATATCTTACTTTATATATACCTAAGAATTTTTAGAATCGAAAAATAGATGCTGCTGTTAGTTACTACGAAGATGAGTTAATAATGGCAAAGCCCAGGGCTTCCTCTATGTGGTTTGGTGAAAATAAAGTCAAGAATTTCTGGCTCCTTGGTGTCATGCGTTGCGGCCTTAATTACCGTCCGTTTGGTAGTTAGCTCAAATGATTCCAACAAATCATTTCCCTTAATTTTTCATCATTATTGACATTTTACCACTTCCGTAACTCCGAGGATCTAGCAACAACAATATGATTACTTTGCCCTTTGCGAAAATTTATAAATGTCATTTTTATAATTAAATTAAATCTCTGTTTTTACTCTTTATTATTTTTTTTTCTTTTAACATAAAATTAATTAGTAGTATTTTTTCTCTTTCCTTTTTGCTAGAGTAGTTCTGCTTTTTTTTAAAACAAAAATAATTTGTGTCCCTTTATATTTGTGTAAAAAGAGTATATCAATTTTGCGAACATGTATCATTAATTCGTAATTATTGAGGACTGATGGATGGAAACATTTTTGCGAATTCTGTGGTTAGAATCTTAAAGAAATGTTCTGAATAAATACAATGAAAAATTGAAGTAGAAACTATCTTGCCTTGTTATTTATCTCTAAATAATAATTATCAAATACGGTAAGACTTCAATGGCAATTGGTCTTTAAATCACAAATTAGTAAACATGATAGTCAGGGTTGGAACCACGAATGTGGTTACAGGGAAACTGTCCCCTAAAAAATTAGACCCTCCTAATATTTACTGTGAAAAGAAAAATTTGCCCCCCTAAAACAATATGAGAATTGCGATAGTTCATGAATTCTCATATTTATTTTTCACTTTTTATAACACACAAATATTTATTTTTTACTTTAGACCCTCACAAAAAAATTTTCCCCCTGAAAATAATTTCTGGTTTCGCCCTGATGATAGATTAATTTCCATCTCAAAGTCTCCTGAATACATCCTTGTGAAAAAAATGCCTAACATTTCTTGAGAAAAAAATAACACTCCCTTCATTTCAGAGAAGCTTTAAAAAAAATTAAAAAAGCATGTTAAGTGTCATTTTAATTTTTGATTAAATACTATACTTTTTAATTCAATTTTATCCCAAACAAATGATATCAACATGATAGTTTTTTGTAAAAAAAAAAAAAAAAAACACGATTGTTTTTTAGTATTGGGTGCATTAATTTTTCAATGCCAAAAGGGATAATTTAGTAAAATTATTTCACTACTTATGTTATCTATTGATTAAGTTTGATTAAAAGAATACTAATAAAAAAGAGTGATAATTTTTAGACACTCAAATAAATAAAATACTCTCCTTTGAAATTTTTCTTCTTTTCTTCTTACTTTCTCTTTTCTTCAACCATCAATTTAATTTTATAACTCCTTTTTACATCTCACCTCTCTCTTCTCGTATATCACATCACATTATGAATTACATCAATAATTAAATATTTCTCCTGTGTTTCTATCTCTCTTGAGATATAAATACCTCTTGCTGTTCAAATAATTTTTTCTATAAAAAAACGTATGGGATAAGTAAAAATAAATAAATGTAAATGTAAGGAACTTTCAACTCTATTTCCATAGACTCTCATGAAAGTCTACATCCCCGTTTAATATAAAAAAGAAAGAAAAATGCCTTCCAAATTGTTTGGAGTTGAATATGAGTTAGTATAACTTTCAATGTACTTTTATTCTATGCACAACTGGAAATGAGTTATGCAAGTAGATCTTGATTCCAAATTAATAAATAATAATCACGCCGAAGAAATTTGTCATTAATTAAAGCAACCGACAGAGATATATTGATGGAGAATTTAAACAACCGTATATCTTTTTCAAAACTTTCTTACGAGGGAATGGGTGATTTCACATATACGGAATATACTACCAAATGAATACAACATTCTGCATTCCACTTATGCTTTTGTAACAAAATAGAGGAAAAGGCTACTGTTTTTCAAACCAATAATACTTAGATAATTTATTAATACAATATTAAGCCCATAATTGAGTTGTTGAAATTTCTAATTCTTTCAACAAACACAACATAGGCTTCTAATTGAACACATGTGTTAGCTTCACGCTGTAACAGTGGTTGAGAGATTACATTGGGACCTTGTGTTCCTTCGTCGGTAGTCTTCCCTTGAAGCTAACAAACAGTGGGCCATGCGTCAATTAAAACCTCCCAGCCATAGCTGTAACAGCTGATTAATACATTGGAAAATTGTATGTTTGGAAACCTTTACTTTTATGGTAACAAACGTGCCATGTTTATACCACTTAATGCTTGAATGAATTAGCGCATGATCGTTGTAGTTTAATCAATGATTTTTAATTCAAGTTTCAGTTATATAATTGAATTAAATATTTGAATAAAGAAGTTTATCGTTCATAATAATTTTACTAAACTCAGGTATGATTTCCTCTAGTGAATAATATTTATTATTTATAGTCCCTAATAAAAACGTAGCATGTTTGTATCCGTGGATTACATACAAACTGGTCTAGAGTTAGGCTCTCCCCAAAGGCCAGTCTCTATTTGGCACTTTTGACCCCTGGGACGATGAGATAAGGACGTTCTTTCAAGTCATAACAGTGACATTTTTCACGGAACAACCCCACTCTCCCCACCACTCTTCATCTTTTGGAGAATGCCACCCCATAAACTAAATGTATGTACGTGTCATTTGGAAAGTTGGTTTTCATTTGCAAAAGGGATCACCTTTAATTATTTTTTAAAGAAAAAGAAGAAAGCAAAGAATGACTTGCCTAACTATTCTTGATCCAAACTGTACTTTATGCCATGTTTTCGTTGATTTCCACATTACCCAATATTTAATTGTTACAAAAGACAAAGGCAAGAATCATAGATTACAGAGTTATAAATAGATTAGATTGTGACGTTGTAGATGTTATCTATCCTATCATAAGGAACCACTTGGTGAGAGATTAAAATGTATTTCATAATGGGAAGATAGACAGCACTAGCATAATTACTTTTTTAGTATACAACTATATTATAGTTGAAGATTAATTATAGTGTGGTGAGCGGTCCATGAAAGATACTTGAGCAACATACTTTTATTTATATCATTGGATTGGATCATGGATCTCCAAGCATTACTAAAGTAAATAAAATTAAAATAAAGTAAAAGGGCTTTTACACTCACTGAAATATGATGTTTATCCAAACAGGCTCATGCGAGACCCTTTGTTGGCGAATTGTGGTGTGGAATTCCAACATGCAATATTAAATTTGAGGTTGCTCTGCGATTATTTGATTTGATTCGCAAGTTTGTGTCATCTTTCAAGTAGAATAAAATAAGGTTTCAAAGTTTTAATGCTTCGGAAAGTATGGACAATTCCAAGTCCTGCTTAATTTCATTACTTTATTTCCTATTCCCTTCCATGCACTACGTAATGTACTTATAGCTCTTACATTATCAAGATCGTGTAAATTGCTGAGTCATTTCCATTTTTGAGGGAATAGGGTCGTTTTCCTTCGATTTATACTTGAAGATCTTCTCGTTTATCACTATATTTAGTCCCATCTGTTTCCTCCAAATGTTTATTTATATTTACGCTACGAATTAGTATCCAAATAAATTCAATAAGTTCGTGAAAATCGAATGCCACAATTGAAAGCTCTAACATAATTCAATCAAATCGGAGGGTTCAGATTTTTGAGGATGAAAGTATATATATTTTTTCTTTCTTCTCCTTTTGTGTGCGTGCTTTACTAATATATTTGCTTTATTTC
The DNA here is from genome assembly GCA_007407185.1 of Glycine tomentella. Taxonomy (NCBI): domain Eukaryota; kingdom Viridiplantae; phylum Streptophyta; class Magnoliopsida; order Fabales; family Fabaceae; genus Glycine; species Glycine tomentella. The sequence goes on along the minus strand of PYAF01004425.1, from coordinate 884,507 downwards.
CCCTTTTGATGAGTGAAGGGAGAGAAGAGTTTGGTATGCAAGCAATATAAAATTGGAGCATGTGTGAGTGTGTGACTGGAAGAGTGACCCAAAAACTGGGATTAGTGGCTGGCCCATGAGTCAACTTGCTGAATTCTGAAACAATAATGGAGAGGGAATATGGGTCCTCTATTGCTCCTGCTCATAAACCTTTTCATTTTGTTGTTCAATAATTATGAGATTCCCACACAGATATCAGGGTAGTGGTATCCTACATGTCTTCACCTGTACTTGATCCAAACACAAAACATCATTTCCCAGTTTCCCCTTTGCTACCAATCCTTATTGCGTTCTTAACTATGCACTAAAAATATTAGGGAGTAAAAAAAAATTGAACAAAACTAAACTACATCTATAATCATTGATTTAGTGTTCAATCAATGTGATTACACATACTGAAGGTTGGAGCTAGGAAAGCCAAGATCAATTCGCTTTCAAGATCATAATCATTGATTTATAAGACACTATATCTGTGGAAATGACATTGTTGAGGAGTGTAGGAGATGGCTAACTACGGGCATCATTCCAGATCCGGTCAATGACATCAATATAGTTCTGATTCCTAAGTGTGACCAACCTCGAAATATGAAGGATTTGAGACCTATCTTGCTGTGTAATGTTGTCTACAAGATCCTTTCTAAAGCTATGGCGAATTGTCTCCGAAAAGTCATTAGCAAGTGTATTTTTTATGAGCAGTTCGCGTTTATTAAAGGGAGGAGTTTTCTGGACAATGCCCTCATAGCTAATGAGCTGATACATCATACGAAGTGCAAAGTTAGAGGGAGGACTCGAGATATTGCTTTGAAGATCAACATCAACAAAGTGTTTGACCGTGTTGATTACCAATTTTTAAAAGATATGATGATAAAGCTGGGATTTGCATATCAATGGGTTAGTTGGATTCTAATGTGTGTCAACTTGGTGAAATACTCAGTTGTTGTGAACCATGAGGTGGTCAGTCCAATTAACCCCAATAGAGGTTTAAGGCATTATTTGTGTAGAAGGGTTTTTGTAACGATCCGTATGCATCTAGTTCATTAACATTGATTTATTAAGCGCAGCAATTATCACACATAATCAAATTGGAAGCAATAAACAAAATGACATCATCAAACGTCATTAACAACACCCATTGTACATCATATATGGTGAATTCACATAATATATAATGTGTATATATATCACATATGTAATTTTATATTAATTTAAAATCATTTGTTATCTCATTCATATAGATTAAAATCAATATAATATAAACGTTTCAAAATATACTAAAATATGATCCTTTTATTACCTTGTTCAATTTTGACAAAATTTGATATAGACGATCTTTGTAATATATAGATATAATTCATCAGTTAGATCAATAAAATCACATTGTATATCAACTTATAAAAATAATAAAATAGTTGTCAAAGTTACACTTGTTTAATTTGATCCACCCCTCTCTCTTCATACATAGTATAATAAAATTTATATTATTATAAAAATCAATAAGCTTATCATTTGTGAAAATTAATATAGAAATATTTTTTTACATCAATATAAAAATCTTTACACTGTGTATCTAATTAAATATAAAGAAAAATTAGATCAATATCTTTTTTTTCTCTATTTATATGGAGGAATAAATTATAAAGTGTTAGGCCTATAACTAAATCTTTCTCTCAAAATTATTGGCTCTATCTATTTACATTCCCATTTTTCCTGAGTACATCCCCTTACCCTCTCAATTATCCATTATACCTTTTTTCTTAAAGAAGTATATCCCTTTTACTTTCTGAAAATGTCTTTTCAGAATTACATATACCTATTCTGAAAATGTATCTCCGGAACTATGATTCATAGTTCCAAAGATATACTTTTGGAATAGGTATATATTTTTCAATAAAATATCACTTAAGAATTAAGAGGTTGATGAGAAATAAAAAAGATGATAAACCCATATCTTATACCCATGTTTGTTAACCTAATTTTCATTCTATTATTAGTGTTCTTTAATTTTTATCTAAAATTTTATTTTCATCTTATCTTATTATTTTTTGAACCCTAATTTTAAATTATCTTCACCACATATTCATTGTATAATACTGCATTTTCATCATTATTATATAATATTTTGCGTTTTCCTTCATGTGACACTGCGTTTCAAGGTACGTTCATAACTAACTTCTTATATTATACACCTCAATTACAAAGCAAAGCTTTTGACGATGATTTCTTTCCTTGTTCATTCATTTTATAATCTAAGTCTACATCAACGATTTAGGCCGCAATGACTCTTAAGTACTTTGGGTTAGGTATAATTTGTTATTACCAAAAATGTGTTTCCAAAATAACGTATGCTATTTTGGAAGTGTATAATTGTGCATAGTTCCAGAGATACATTTCTGTAATAGATATATGTATTTCCGAAATGATATTTTTGAAAAGTAAAAAGGGTATACTTCTTTAAGAAAAAATGTATAATGGGTAATTGAGTGGCAAAGGAGGATTGTGTGTTGTATTTAGTAGAAAAGGTGTGTAAATAGCAAAAGTCAAATTTAGAATTCCGTTCCCCATGAGCCAAATGAAATGACATGTGAGTTCATGGGCCTGTACTCCTAATTTCTATAGAAGAACGTAATTTGGGGCTTGCTGGCTTTATAGTTGGCCTAATAGACCACTTGCCTTAGCCAACAATTACTGAGATTACGCAGCTTGATCTTTAATTTTCTTCGCCTTTCGCAAATCTTAGAATTAGTTTTTCGCAACATATAAAAAAAATTGCATTATAGAAACTAGTTTCTGCAATATATTTTTTATACACATTACAAAAACTAGTTTCGGTAATGTAATGTGTAGAAACTAATTTCTGTAATGTATTAAAAAAATTACACTATGGAAACTAATTTCCATCAAGAGTATTTTTAAATAAAAAAGTAATTAGAAAAATAAACGAACAACACAGAAAATAAAAAGAGTGGTGTAAATAGAAGTTTTTCCTACAAATAATTAGTTCTAGTTTTATAAATGATCTTCTTCTCTCCTCTGCAATGGAGGAAATCCAAATTGATAGAAAGACAGGATTGGAATCCAACATATTCCTATGTGTATTTTGTATCTCTCCTTTTTTTAAAATCTCCAACCTACCCCTTCTATCTTCTTCCCAATTTCTTCTTTTTCTCCAGCAACAATTGCACACCCTTCCATTCATTTTTCTCTTCTTCATGTAGTGCACCCCACTTCCCGTTCTTCTCTTCTTCTCCAACTCAAGCCTTCTTATTGCAACCATCAAAGGTTTTAGCGCAGAAGTTCCTCTCCTTCTTCAACTCTTCACACCAGCTACCTTTCAACACATCCCATTCACGTTGTGGACATGTTTCCGGAACAGCCTTTCCAGAACGACTTTTTTTGCTTTTGGAATGATTATTCTGGAAAATCACTTTCCAAAATTCCTTTTCCAGAAGCAAAATCGTTTCAGAAAGCCTATTCCGGAGTGCACTTGTTGCTTCCAGAATGACCATTTGAAAAATAGTTAAATGGCTTCTAGAACACCTATTATGGAATAGGCGTTCTGAAACACCTATTCCAAAATAGGCATTCTGGAATAATTACTCAAAAATAGGTATTCCAGAATAGGTGTTCTGAAACACGTATATGGGGCACGTGTATACGTTCCCTACCAGAATCCAACTCGCCACCAAAACCAAAACCCAACCCCCACCCCATGACAAAAGGGATGAAAGGAACTTGCTTACCTTCAATGGCGACAAGTAGGTTGCAAGCGGATGGGAAGTGCTACCTTCGCGGGATGGTTTAATCCGTTGTGGGAATCACCAGAGGGAGACGCGCCATCGCGGGTGGGAGGTGTTGTTGTTGCAAGGAATAAGGTGTTAGGGTAGGTTTTTGAAGGAGGTAGGTGATAGGATTAGGGGTGTTATTCATTAAGGGTGATTTAGTAATTTGAAAGGTGATTGGGAGGTGTAAGATACAAGTATCCCCAGAAAGACACACCACAAAACTCACGCTTCATTTTTAGCCCAATTATTGATTGGATTTTCGTCATTCTTGAGCAATAATAAAGAAAAGGATTATTGCTATTTAGAGTCCCCTTTATTCTAATGCACTCCCCCTTTTCATTTTTATACCCCCAAATTGCCAATCGAGCACACTCGAGATCTCTTTCTCCCTCTCATATAATTCTCTTATGATAAAAAACCCCCTCCCCCTACACCAAATAAAGCAACACATTTGACAAAATAATTGGCGTCAGAGTATTCTTGGACATAACAAATTAATTGTTCACTCTAGTGGTCACTCTTGGTGTTGTGAACATTTGGGATGGAAACGGGTTATGATGGACAGGATTCTACCTAAGCTTGGCCTAACTTATTTATAGCCTAAGTCAGGACCTGTTATCACGAGCCTATTTTTTAGGCCTAAGCCTGATTTTTGTATAAACATGTTTGATCGTTAATCCATTTAAAGTTTTGTTTCATGTTAAGACATGCAAAAAATATTATAACAAAATTAAATATTTTTATAAAAAATAATGAAACAATTTTAAAACAAAAATATGGACAAAATTTGTCTATAAATATTACATGTAACATGCTATTAAAGTCTTTTAAGTCTCACTAAAGAAAAAAGTCTCAATTATTCAACTATATTTATAAGAATTAACCTATTTCAAACACTAATTAAAATAATTCAAATTATCAAACTACTAAAATGAATCATTGATTTTTTTAATTATGTGTATTTTAGTTTATAAATATTTATGCAAAATACATTATAAATTAAATCATATACAAAAAATAAGTATCATTTTAAATTTAGGTAACCAGCATTAAAAATCTTTGATACTCTTTTCTCGTGCATAATCCATATATTTATTGAAACCATAGTTTTACAATAATATACATGGAATTAATATCTCGATTGATTTATAATTTTTCCTCTAAAATAAATGATTGATTTATAATTTTTAAATTTGTTATTCTTAGTTTTTTGTTTTTTGCAAACTAAAAATACTTAAACAATGACCAGTACTTATTTACTAATGTTGTATATAGAATGTTATTTTTTAATTTTTTGTTACTTTTCATTTTTAATTATATTTTTATTCTTAAATTTTTAATATATAAAATGATAAAATATTTGCAAGTACTTACGTAATAATGTATTCAAATACTATAAAATTATATAAGTATTTTTCAACATTGTATCCAAATACAAATAACTTATTAAATTGTAAACACTTTTAGCATAAACTCTTACATGTTAAGAATTTCTTGTATAAAAACTTAATTAAATTGTTTATCTAAACGGGTTTTTATTAATTTGACTATTAACTTAGTACATTGATATAGTCAATCACTTTTAGCATAAACCCTAATGCATTATGACCAGAGGCTTCATTTGATAAACCTCTTGCAATTTAGTTCTGTATCATTTCCAAGAAAGCGAGGCACAGAAGTGCAGAGGACTTATGTGCTCATTAATATTCGAAACTTAAATCCCAGTTTCTTCAGCCTAAGTATACGTGGTTGACCATGTACCCGTTACCAACATGACATACAGAATGAGAATTCAGGAACAACCTGTGGTGGCTAATAGCTATTTTTCATCTCGTTTTTCTCTCTCTTTTTATTATACTATATCATATTTCCTGTCATATTTTTATTATTATTTATCTTTCTTTTCTTCTTAACTCTCGTTAGGTGTGAGTGTGTAATGATCATTTTCCATTTACATATTTGGAACCCTATCCACATAGAATTAATAAAGCAAATTTGATAAGACAACCTACAATTAATTGATTCATATTTTCATTATTTAACACATCCTGATGCACATATATACAAGAATATCTCCCATCTCTCACTCCACACCTCGAATCGCAATGTTTATATATAGAGAGGCGCTTTTACATTTTTTTAGACTGGGAGAGGAGTAATCTCATTGATTGAGTATCTAATATCTCGTTATGACGTATATCTGTTTATCAATATGTGTCTTTTCACTTGCTTTTTCAAAGAATTGCTTGAGAGGAAAAAGTTTTTAAATTTTAAATGGTTGCTAATATTTTATTTAGCGAATAAAAAGGAAAAGGGAGATTATGTGCGTAGAGCTTTAAAATAAATGTCCACTAGTAATTATTACAAACATATTCTTTTGATGTGCGTGTGTGTATAAACATATTATTTTATTTTGATATAAGTTAATTATCAGTTACTCATAAATATTATATATATATATATATATATATATATATATATAAAGTTTACACTTCTTGTGATACAATAAATAAAATAAGTTATCAGTTTATAGGTGATGAAAAATGTGTTTTTCCCTCCTCTTTCTTTTATTCAAAAGAAAAAGTGTAAAGTTTTAGGATATTAAAAATGTGTGCAAATATAAAATTTTTTTAAATATTATTAAGAGTGCTCTAGATTAAAACATATATAGTTGAGAGTTTATCACGTCTATCATATTGTGATTATACTTTAAATTAATAATTGTTTTCCACTGCTACTTGTTTTACTAGTGCAGTAGTGCAGTTTATGATGCAGACATATATATCGAACTTGGATATTCTCCAGTGGGCCCCATTTATATCATATTTATTTCTCTCTTCTGCTGGACAAAGTTTTGAGGAACATTCCAAGTATATACCTGCCTTGTTTATCAGTTAAAATCAAAATAAAAAAAAATCAATAAGAATTTTCCATTTGCTATGTTAGTTTCAGGTCATTCAGTGATTCCTATAACTATATGGATATAAGTGAAGTGTATTTATTTGAAAAGAAAGAAACAACGCTAAAGACTGAAATTAAATCGAATTTGGGACGCCACAATACTGCACTAATTTCTAACTTGCTGTTTCGGTTTCTGAAGATGTTAGCGAAAAAAATGCCAATTTTTCTTTTTAGGACATGTTATGAATGATCTTGTACAAGTAAAATACTTTATACATAAACATACAATTTTTAACATGAAAAACTTTCTCGATGTGAGAAATAAAAATTACGGGACCGATCTCGAAGTCCATTACAAAATGGTTCCAACAACTTCTTATTTATATGATGTTCAACTTTTCTATTTTTATTTGATATGAGACCTTAACTTACACTTGTACTCCAACAGAAGATTCTCTCTCTAACCGTATATAGGGTTACACTTTACTGATGCCAAAAGCTTGAGTTAAAATGATTTAAAGCTGAAAAGACCAATATTAGCTTGTAATGCTTGGATGATTAACATGAAAAATTCTTCAGCATGAAACAACCCTACTCACATCAGATTTGTTGGTCATTTTCATTTTCCAAACCTAGTAAGGAGTATAACTTTAAAATATTAGGAAAATTTAGTTAAAAAAAGGAGTGAGTCAGATCCTATTCATACTAGTGACTGCTGACACTGCAACTGATTCAATACACATGGCTAAATTAAACAATTATATCATCGGCTTAGTCGGATAATCAAGTCAAGAAATTGGAAAGTGATTTAGTGAAGATAACTGAAAGTTCTTTTCATTATGTTATTAAGTTCACAAATGCAAAGAGATAGTGTGTGGGGTCATTATCAAATATTTAATAACTTGTTGCACTTATATTCACTTTTCATTTTTTTTAATTGCTTTACTCCCTTGTGCTTATTATATTTCTTTCTATTGGCTATGACAAAAAATAGAATTATGCTGAATTCACTTTACTTGGCATTATTTGGAGATTCGAAAATGCTGATGCAAACATGTTTTTGCCTTATCCTTTTTCTTTGTCTCGTTTAATTTCCTTTTATCAGCAGGAATACACTAACTATTGTTGGGTCATGGATGTGGAGCATAATTTTTAATTAGTAGGTTCTTTAATTTTGTTTGGAGATGAGGCTAATCTTGCGATTATCATTTCATGTGTTCATGAACTGATTGCTAAGATATATTTCTATTAAAAATTCAAAATGTGTAATTGTAACTAGATTCTTCGGTGGAGCATTTGCGTTTAATTATATATAGGCACGAAATCCTCGTGTCAGAATGAACTTAAAAGTCTGCTTATAAAGCAGTTAATTGATCAACATGTGGCTGCTAGAACGAAGTTAATTATCACTGCTAGAAATTTCGACCGGAACACTATTTTGTTTTCTTTTGCTTTCCTTTAAGGAAAACAATATACATTTCGTCATTCCTTTTTTAAGCCCTACGGTTGGTCCAATTTTTTAAGGGGGGTTTTCATTTTTTTTTAGTATCTACTTTAATGGCCGACTTATGCATGCTTCGTCATTTTCCCACTTTCTAATCAAACTGCACATATTTAATTGATATGAATGAAATCTGGCCTCTGTAGGTATTTCCCCTGGGTGGGAAGGTACACCAGAGAGAAAACCATTGCAGATTTAATAAGAAAATTAATGAAATCTGCTCTCTGTATGTGTGGGTTATTCATAAGCTTCAAATAAAAGATTTTTATAGTATTATTATATTCAATTACCAAAAGTTAATTATGTATCTATTGTAAATTTATTTATTTAATAATAATTAATTTAAAAGTAATATAAAGATGATTTTTTATTAGTTCACAGTCTCAAACTTTTTACACTAACAATATATGTTTATATACATAATACATGTACGGAGATATTATGACAATTTTCTTTCTTGTTATACTTAATTCTTTTTTTAGATACTGTTGTGCTATTTCGATGTTCTTGATAATATACCGGATAAATGAGAGCTTCAAATGCAAAATGAACAATTGGACCTTAACTTTTAATTAAGAGGATATTAATTTGAAATTACCTAGTGATAACAGCTTGATAATGATTAAATTAGGATAAACTAGATTCCTCAACCTTAGTTGGGATAGTTATGTTTTCAAAGGGCCGACATCTATTTGACTCTATGTTTGAGGGTCTTTCTAATATATGATCGAGGGGTTTTCAGTCATATATTTGATTAGTGTATCAATCTTATTAATTAGAAGCCTTTTTGGCCGATTTATCAGGGAGTCCTTGAAGGTTGTGTTCTGTACATAGGTTATAACACTCTTTGTGCTCTTTTTTACTTTATCTTCATTTTCATTGTAAAAACAAAATGCAATAGGAAAGTATAAAAAGAGAGACAAATGAAAAACAAAAGTGTATTATAGAAAAATAAATTTAAATACATGAACATCATTTTCGTAATTTGTAACAATCTATACCACAAGCTTTACCACGACAAGTACTCGTTCGTAGCTACAATCCTTCAAATTAAACCTACCTTCTATTGTGCACTTCCGAGTAACCCTCGAACGTGATCTTATCTATTTGTTTATTCATTCATTGTCACTCTTTTATTTTATTTTTGAAATACCCTTTAGTTAAACATTAAGTCAACTAAGTAATAAAAGTGTTATAAACCATTTTCTGTTTGTATTACTAACACTTTGGGTATTTAACTAGCCTCCCGATCCATGCATGTATGTCAAATAATTTATAAGTTAAAAAATAAAGAAATTAATCTCACACATTTTTTAGAATATAAGGAATACTCCGACGTCCTTTATATAAAATATTTCTGTATAAAAAATGGTCGAAGTAACTTCAACATCATATGATTACATTTAGTAAAAAGTAAAATTTCTAACAACACATATTTCGTTAAATAATTTATTACCCGCGCATTTCTTTTAGTTAAAAGGTATATAATTATAAAATTAGATTCACGCCATTAAAAGTTTTCATATAAACTATGAGAATGAATAGAAAATCTAACTTTAACGTTAAAAGGGTTTTCTTTTCAGAAGAAAAAGGTTCTCTAGTTGACTGATTTTTTGGTAAAAACTCTGATCTAGCAAATGATTCTTTTAGGCAGCATTTTTTTGGGAAAAGTTTTTTCATAGTAAAAAAATTATGATTCTTCAAAATCATGATTCTTAAATATAAGTAAAATCTATTTAGTCAGTGATAAATATTCTTAAAAATATTTAATGTTTTTTAGAATAATTTTTGGAAATAATTTGATTCCCTTAGTTAGAACTGAAATTTATTTAGACAAACATTTAAAAAAGGTAAATACAATTTACCAAATAAAATAAAATAAAATAAAAGGAGGTGGGATACAGCGATTCAATGGCTGACTCTGACTAAAGTATATGTACCAGTTACTTGTCTTACTGAATTACTACCATATTCTATCTTTCTTATGCAGAAGTACTTGTAACTTAACTTTGTTTAATCTGCTTCGGGGACTAAACTATTCATAGCTGGAAGCATTACTCCTAACATTCCCTGTCTATGTATGTCTTGGTACATTATTTTGGTGAGTGAAATGAATTCCTGAAAGTATATACTTTTAGAGTTATGGGCATTTTGTATTTAATCATAATAACATATAGTGCCGTGACATAGTACTTTTCTGTTTCAGCAAAAGGACATGTACAGCAACTCATGTATATCTGACTTAAAATAATCTTTGCTGAAAAAGATACTCCTGTTCCTATAAATATCAGTCTTCAAAGTCATTTTTTCCCAAGCTTCTCACAGCTTGCATAGTTGTTATTTTGTTCCTTCCTTCCTTCTAGAACTTGCTATATCACACTACATTTTTGGTAAGGTTTGTTCTCAACTCCACATCTAATCATGGATATTGAGTCAACAACGCAAGCAAACAAGGGTGGATTTTTTTCTCATTTGGGGAACTGCCTCGTGGCTATGCCTAGGAACTTCAAGTCCAAGGTTATCAACTTCGCAAGAAGCATAACAAAGATTGGAAAAGATGACCCCAGACGAGTAATTCACTCATTGAAAGTGGCTATTGCTCTCACATTGGTGTCCTTGGTTTACTACTCGAGGCCTCTTTATGATGGCTTCGGAGTTGCGGGAATGTGGGCTGTTCTGACAGTGGTGGTAGTGTTTGAATTCAGTGTAGGTAAGTTTCAGACATCATATACACATTGCTCCTTATTATATAATTAAAGGCCAAAGTCTGAAGAGTACTTAAAGATTAATTAATGCTTTGTTCCTAATAATTAACCAGGTGCAACCCTCAGCAAAGGTTTAAATAGAGGGTTTGCTACATTATTAGCTGGTGCTTTAGGGGTTGGAGGGCAACACTTAGCCACTGCTTTTGGAGAAAGAGCAGAACCTATTGTCCTTGGAATCCTTGTCTTCAGTTTAGGTATATATATATGCAATAAGTTTAATGATGATGTACTAATAATTTTAAACTGTTATTCAATAAAAAATCATCGTTAATATGATTTTTGATATAATTATTGTAAAAGTAAACAAAGTTAACATTTGCTTCCTAAACAATGTGCTAAATGGTTTGTGTTTTGTGTTTTGCAGCCGCAGGGGCTACTTTTTTCAGATTTTTTCCAAAGATCAAGCAAAGATATGACTATGGGATTGTGGTATTTATATTGACATTTTGTTTGGTCGCTGTCTCGGGTTATAGAGTGGAAGAACTCTTCGAGCTTGCTCATCAGAGACTTTCAACAATTTTAATAGGAGCAGCAGCTTGCATGGTCATCTCCATTTTCATTTGTCCAGTATGGGCAGGTGAAGACCTTCACAAGTTGGTGGCTTCCAATATTGAAAAGTTGGCAAATTATCTACAAGGTAGTATATATATTTGACGCATCATTAATTAGTTTACATGCTTCATTTTGTGATGCATAGGTGTTAGTATATATAAAATAACTCGTACCATTTTCAGGATTCGAAACCGAATATTTTCATTGCTCAGAGGATACAAAAAAGTGTGAGAAGTCAGTTCTTGAAGGATATAAAAGTGTTCTTAATTCTAAAGCAAGTGAAGAATCCTTGGTAAGTTCTTTTTTGTTTCTTACTTCTGAGATATTATTCAACATTTTTTTCATTTGCTAGATTGATCAAATATTAACGTTATATAATATTGCACAGGCAAATTTGGCAAGGTGGGAACCAGGACATGGCCGTTTTCGTCTTCGTCATCCTTGGAAGCAGTACTTGAAGATTGGAGCACTTACTCGGGAATGTGCTTACAAGATTGAAACCCTTAACAACTACCTCAACCCGGAAATCCAAGTAATACATCGATCATCATTCTTTCTACGTGAAATATTTGAGACCTTCACTTCAATCTCTATTATCAAAACAATTTTAGCTTGAAAGTAACCAAGGAAAACAACTTCTTCTAAAAAGAAAACAATTTTAAACAAAATTTTAGCTGTAATTAATATACATACACTTGTGAGAATACTCCAAAACCAAAAAAAAAAAAAAAAACAATTTTACTTTATGAGTTTGAAGCTAATATGCATGCATTTTGGTTACTGCAGGTATCTTTGGAATTCAAGTGTAAAGTTCAGGCACCATGCACAAAGATGACCTCAGAGTCCAACAAGGCATTAAAGGCAATATCTTCATCAATAAAAAAAATGACACACCCATCAGCTGCCAAAGTCCACATAGAAAATTCAAAAACTGCAATTGGAAACCTCAAAGTTGCCCTTGAAATCGTTTCGTTGGAAGATACTGATCTCCTCGCCATAATACCAGTTGCCACAGTGGCATCAATACTCGAAGAAATCACCAAGTCAGTGGAGAAAATTTATGAGTCTGTTTCTGAGCTTTCTCACTTAGCCCACTTCAAGAGTGTTGTGGAACCCAATGTCTCACCAGAGAAGCCACTCCTTCTTCATCGAGGTATCATAAAACCTGTTGTGGATATTGATAACACCGTCAACCATGTTGAAATTACGATCCCAGAGATAACTACAGACTCTCCAGAGAAAGAAAAGCATGCACCAACAACAAAACCCCCCCTAACATTTGTAAATAGTTGTCAAATGTCAATTACTTGAGACTAGTTATTTGTCATGACTCAACATTCTTATTCCTTAGTTGAGTTAAATAGTCTCCGATGTAATTTTACTCTTGTAATGTAGAGTATTTAGATTAAGGTTAGAAGATTTTTAATATTCTTACCTTAATTTAATTTCTTCTTTGCGTTTCTGTTGATCGTGGGTTTGGTTTAAGTTTTAGCCCCCCACGTTTGATGTTGTTCGTTTTTTTTTTCCCTCTTTTCAGTTCTTAATAAGATTTGGCGGTACTGCATATGATGGTTAGGATTTTTGGTGTCAACCTAGTAGTTGAGATCATTGGTTCTAGCTTGATGTTTTGCACTGCTAATTCTATAATTAAAAAGTTCAACGTTTTCTCTTCTGTACGTTCTACTGTGACAGGTTATGCTAGCTGTCATTTTATTTACTAAATGATAAACTATAGCTATGCTCTCAACCACACTTGGTGCTTTGCCTCCTTTCTATGCCTACTGTATTCTGCTTTTTGATAAAAATTCATGGTGAGCCACAAATTGTTAGTGAAATTGAAACAAAATTGACATAGCCATTATGGGTGCCTAACTACGTTGATGCCTGGAACGTGGAACTCTAAAAGCAAATTGCTGGATGGCTAGTAAACATAGGACCTTAAGTATTTCACGACAAATTAAGATTAATTTAATTTGAAAGCCAAAATACACTTTATCAAAATAAAAGGGGGAAAAATAAAGGGTAAAAGGGGTCCCCTATGAACGGTATGGAGTTTAGCCCCCAAAGGACGAGTTCGGAATAATTGTTCAAAGTATTTTATTTGTGAATTTATTTTTGTATAATAACAACTTACAATTTTTCAATAACCATGAAAGACACATGAAGAGAAGAAGAAGTTTGTCATAAAATGAATGAGGTAATTGAAAAGAAAAAAAAAACGTGTTCCTAAAATTTGTTAAAAAAATATAAAAATAGAATCTCATTTTATTTTAAGTTAAATTGATATACTAATACAAGATAAATTAGTTGACATAAAATAATTTTATGATGATTAATAATATTTGACATGAGGTTTTTTTTTTAAGAATTTATCTAAAAATGAATAATAATACATTAAAATTTGTTAATTACATTTCGATTAAAAACTTTCATTTCGGCATTGAAAAGAATGATGTTTGGCTAAATTGGGTATCACAAAATGAAAATTTGAATAATTAAAATTTATCTCAAATGAAGTATCCAAGATTCGAAACAAAGGTATAATTATTCTCTTTCAAGCAATGTTTAAAGAAAAAACTAAGTTAGACCGAACCAGAATTAAATGAATAAATCATGAACCAGCGAAATTTAGAGTTTAAATATTATTCGATTTAACTATGATGATTAACATGAGTTGAAGCAGAAGCAACAATTGCATCCCACGCGGCAAAAGAACCAAAATAATATTTTTTTCATAATTATTTACCAATTTGGGGCTGTTTGAAACTTATTTACAAAAATGGGGCAGTCAAACACGCCTAATTTGGGCGTGACTTAGTCCGTCGTTAATTCCGTCGCTAACAGATTTTGCGACGGAATTTTTCGTCTCAAAAAGTGTTAGCGACGGAATTAGAGACGGAATTTGGAAAATTAATGTGAAAAAACACCCAAACTCCGTCTCTAATTTCGTCGCAAACACTTTTTGAGACGGAAAATTCCGTCGCAAAATCTGTTAGCGACGGACTAAGTTACACCCAAATTAGGCGTGTTTGACTACCCCATTTTTGTAAATAAATTTCAAACAGCCCCAAATTGGTAAATAATTATGAAAAAAATATTATTTTGGTTCTTTTGCCCATCCCACGCATCATCCAACTTTTCGTACAATGCTAAATTTTATTAATTAATCTGACTCTATTGTATTATGTAAATATTACTAGAGTTGAATATCTTTCATAAATATTTTAAATATATAAATATTTTCTTAATATTGTATTAGAAATTATTAACAATTAAAGTATAATATTTTAATTATTAATTATTGTTGATCATTATAGATATATAGTTAATTATATATCTGATAGATCTTGATTTGAAAAAAATAATTATGTGTTAGATAAGGTATTAATTTAAATAATTATTATGAAATAATATTTCAAGCAATCTAATGTTAGAGTTCTTAACCACAGTAAAAAATTAAAACTAAATTTGTATGAAATGAATTATTTAAGTATATATTTTTAAAATAAAATCTAAGTTCAAGATATGTATGTTATGCACAAAATATACTGAGAACAATGCAATAAAATATATATTATTATTATATTATGAAAATATATATTATATATTGTATTTTCATTGTAGTTTAATTTGATACTAAAATCCATGTCATTTAATTTTGCCTTATGTCAATTATTTTTTTTATCTTAATCCTCCCGTCCATCAGAAAAAAGGATCCTGACTAATTCGGAGTTTGAATTTTGACAGAGAGATAAGTAAAATTTAATCAAGAATTATTTTCATCAAAAATCAAACTTGGATATTATCCAAAAATTCAAATTTAACTTAAATATCTAATCATTTGATTTTATGTCAATTGATTTATCTAATAATAACATGGATTATGTTTAAAAAAATATTTCAATCAAATCAATTAATGTTACAAGTAGATTTTCATAGTTATTAGAAATTAATTTTTTTAAAATGAATTTAATTTGTAGAACTCCTAAAGATGTCACATGTAAATTCCCTTTTCAAAAATATTTTTCTTTTTTTATATAGTATAGACAGATTTTGGTCATCATGCATGTATATCAATTCAAATTGATTATTTATTTTGAGAGAAGTAATTATATATATATATATATAGGAAGAATTGATTCTAGACATGAGATCAACAAATCACATTTAATTTATTTACACTCCAAAAATAATTTAACTGTACCAGCTAAACAATATTAAACTAACTTTTTAAAATTGTATCCAAACACGTACAAATCAATTTTCTTAAACAAAAAAATTTCTTAAAATTAATTATACTAGAATCATTTTTTTTTCAAAAATATTTCTACAAGACCCGTAGTGAACTTCTAATATACAAAGGTTTTGGTATTTAAGCCACTAGATAGAGCACAAGGTAAATAAAGCGAACCCCTGCCTTTTGCTTCTAAGAATGTTAGTGCGGATAAGCGATTAAATTTGCCATGTCGCGGATTACGTTGAATTTAACTTAGCACGTTTATATATACACAGAACACAGCTTTCTTTGACCTTACGAAAGAAGGTGATCGTGCGTTAAATTGGTCGAGAGTCGTACGTTAAACATGAGAAATTTTTGCCCCTCATCAACAAACTAGTCTTTCTATAATTGACACGAGCGACCTGGCTACAAGAAACACATGGAGTAATATTGCCTTATATTTATGACTTAAATTAATATTTAAATTTGAAGTATTATGTTTGAATCTATTGAAGTATTAAAACTTTGTTTTGATCCATTATGTTTACTCTCGTGTGTTGAAAACTAAATCTATAATTAAATTGTCACTTAAAAGTTTAAGTTTTTAGGATAGATGCTTTGTTCCTTTGCTTGGGCTCGAACAACTGATAAAAACAGTATACCAATATGATAAATTAATATTCTTTCTTTGAGAAATAAATTATAGCATGTGCAAGCCAATATACCATGTGCAACTAATATTCATTCAACTTTTCAACTGCACTTAATAAAAAAACCAAAAAGATGCAAATCACATACATAAATACAAAGGTCTAGTTTACGTTTACAGGAGAGAAAAATGAGGATAAATGAATTTTCTTCTAAAACAAAATCAACTTTAAAAACATTTTTAAAAGAAGAAAATAAAAAAAATAAAATGAGTTTCTCTAAACTAAAATGAGTTTTTATTAGTTCATTTGTAAATATCATCTCATCTTTTAAAAAAATTATATTGGTGAACTTTTAAAAATTAACTAATAAAAAATCTATTTTTTCTTATGAAAAAATTTATTTTATTTTTTTTCTTATTTTATTTTCTTAAAAATATTTCTAAAGAAATTTACCTTAAAATACTCTTATTATCTACTTTAGCTTTTAGAGTAAACTGCATAAGTTTATTTTAATTTATAAAAAAGATTGAGGAATCCCTTGAGGCTTGAGCAAATATAATGTTTTCCATATATAGGGTACGGAAAGATGCATGCTTCATTTCATGAGCATAAAGGATCATACAGCCAAAGCATTGGAAACTAAAGTTCGTGACAGAGTATCCATCTGAATATACTTCTTGGGATACCCAAAGAGACAGAAAAAGGAAAGGGGGGAGTCTTTATATAGTACGATACTAGTGACATGAAACTCTTCACGTACCATTAGTTAATGGCATATATGTGTGTTATTCTGTGTTTTCCTATTTCAATTTCTTCATGGTTCAAAATTACCCACTGGAATTGATTTGATAGTGAGAGTTTGAATAATTTACACGAGATCTTAAATTCAAATTTCCTAATCATCATTGTTTAAAAAAAATTGAATATTAAATCCTCGATTTTCAGGACTTTTAATCCCACTTTGAACATATGTGAAACCACCAGTCCACCACTAAACTTTGCTGCTTAAACATAACACTGTCAATATTTTATATTAAAATACTCAAAATTAAGATAAATAATTAAAAAATAAAAAATAGCATGCAATTCATTAATTGAATAAATAAAAATTAGAAATTAATTTTTTTTTAAGATTCTAAAATTAAATCATAATTTTAAGATACTTAGAGACATTTTTTGGAAAAAAATTGACCAAATCCCCTTTGAAACTTGTTTAGAGCTTCTCCTCTCAATTTCAAGCGCGTGGACATCCGTTTCACGACATTCCAATCAAAAGTTATAATCTTCCAAAGTTTATATACATCACGCCGCAAAATGAATGTGTTTCAAGATGACACGTGTCACCACCTGATGAGTCACGCCTGATTGGGACTTGTTTGAAAAATACAATATTTTCATAATTTTTTTATTAAAATTATTATATTTTAATTTTATTCCCGCACACGGGCAGATATTAATTAACGATATACCGTATTTAAAGTAACGGTGAGTACTCAGAGCGAGGATTTAATATTAATCCAAAGTGAAAGAGAATTTTGAAATGGTAAACACAATTGCGATCTATCAATCCCAATAAATAGAATAAAAAGCCGTTTGTATAATAATCCTAATTAGTAAAAGGTAAATAGGGTTAAAATTGCATTGAATTCTTATATTTTACTACTTAGAAAGTGCACAATAAGACAAAGGTAAAAAGACAAAAAAACTGTACTAGAGTTACTTCTGTGTTCTGTCTTCCAATAACTCGGACAAGCAGTGCGTGGGTATTATAATAATCCAAGAGCTCAAGCTCAAGCCATATCTAGAAAGCTGCACCTCACCTCTGCTACTGAATCACTTGGATCTTAAAAAATAACGTGGACAAATATAAGTATAAGAAAATATTAGATGCATGAATTTATCAGAAGTGTCTTCCTAATAGATGCTCGACTTTGCTTGATTTTTTTTATAGAAAAATGTGATTTTAGTCTCTATGTACTTTCAGTCAAACATTATCATAATTTCTATATCTTCATGTTGATAAATTTAGTCCTCAATTTTTAAGAAACATTAACCCTTTCTAACTTAAAAAAACAGGTTATTAGATATATGAATCTATCGGTTGCTTGATTGTAAATGAAAATAGCTACATAAAACAAGTTATTAGATGCATGAATCTATCAGTTGCTTGATTGTAAATGAAAATGCCTACAACAAAAACTTTAAAGGAAAATGTAATTTTAGTCCTTATATCTTCGGTAAAACATGATCAGGGTCTTTATACTTTCATATTAAAGAAATCGATTATCAAATTTTAAGAAACATGGATTTAGTCACTCTTATATAACTTCAAAAAACACGATGAACTCTTAGAGAAAAGAGATTAAATTTACATATTTTTTTTAAATTTTAAGGACCCAGTTTATTGATATGAAAGTATAGAGACCTTAACTTTATTTAATCGGAAGTATGAACTAAAAACATTTCTTTTTCAAAACTTTTCTAGTTTGCAGGATGTCTGTATAATGAAGAATCAAGCTTCTTACAATAATCAACAAAAGGTACTTTTGGAATTTTATTGCAGAAATTTAAGGATTATTCTGTGTAACTAACATGCATAACACTATAGGATTAATTAGCAGAAGAACCCTATACTTCTATATACTTTGTATAACCCACTTATCACACCATACAAGCCCTTGATTATCAAGCACATACATGCAACTTCTGTAACAAGTAAAAGATTTGAAGTGTACCAAACATGCATCTGGTATCTCTTATTTCCTATCAACTTTTAGATCCCATCTTAATTTGTTTCCCGATAGTAAAAGTAGACATGCAATTTGGGCACAATCGCACGTTATACCTGATCGATGGTACAGGATAGCAGAGGTAAGTATGGGCTAAATGAGATTAATCCCAATTCCAGTGCCTTACCACAGGGTGAGGGTTATCTTGAAACCTAATTCATAGAAGGAGGGTTACCAGACTTGATCAATGGGAATCACATGCCTATATGTCAACTTGCACTATCAAATGAAACAGTTATTAATTACCTAATGACTGCAAAGTGCATCGCACGCTATGTATGTAAAGCTGAGCGTGAAATTAATATGAGAATGTTGGCAATATAACTTCTATTACTTCTGCACCAGCAAAAACGAAGTCTTTTTTTGTGGCATACATTGGTCAAGACTTTCTGAGGTTTATAATAAAAGATGTCAAATTGACATTGGGACTCAATATAATATGTTGCTGGTCAAAAGAGGGAGTCAGCTAAAAGAAAAAGATTGGTGCTAAAATAAAAAATAAACTGAGAAAAGAATGATAAAAAAATAGAATATAGAAATGAGGTAAATATAGAAAATAATATAAAATTCAGCTGAAATTAATTAATTTGTTTAACGTTTAATATCGACTTTAAAATTATCCTTTATGCTTATGAATTCATGTTATCCTTCTCCATTGAAAGGTTATCACTGGAAAATAAAGATTTATTAACTTTAAGGTTAATTCATTATAAAGAAATTGACCCA
Source organism: Glycine tomentella (assembly GCA_007407185.1). Lineage (NCBI taxonomy): Eukaryota > Viridiplantae > Streptophyta > Magnoliopsida > Fabales > Fabaceae > Glycine > Glycine tomentella. The sequence continues at coordinate 864,583 of PYAF01004425.1, read as the reverse complement.
CCTTATTTACAGTGAATTATAAATAACTACTAACCTATGAATACCAAATTTAATAGAATTAACCCAAAACAGATCCCCACGCCACCCATTAATTAGTCTAAAGTATGATTAGCACCTGACTTTTGTTGCCCCATTCCAAATTAAGTGGTGTGATGTTTCATGCCTAGTTCCCCTAAACAAGTGGAATATGGAGTTGAAAATGTCATCCTTCACCGCTTTTTTTTTCCCCCTTTATTCATTCATTTCTCCTCCTTCTCACTACTAAACTAAAAAGCCTAAAATGATAAATTTGATCCTTATCTTATTTTATTTATTTAATTTGATCTTTTATTTTAAAAAATATTTATGTCAGTTTTTTTATTTTTTTTAAATTAATTCAAATTGATCATTCTATCAATTTATAGTTAACATCATTAATAATATTCAGATTCTAGTTGCTAAAATAGGAATGACAACAGTGTCATCTTTCACACCCTAATCCCCTTTTGAAATCAAATTGGGAGTCACCAAATTCGAAATCATTCACAAAATAAATTCAAAATCAAACAACACAATCCTAGACAGATTCTTCCAAGTCTAAATATTAATTAAAAATAACACAAGATAACAAATTGGGGGTGGTGGGAGCTAGTGTGGGGAGGATAGATGCACTGTAGTTCGTGGTGTTGTAGGGTGTGGTAGGTTGAAAAGGGTCAAGAATGGAGTTGGTTGTGGAAAAGTAGAGGAGACTAGAGGTGTTAAAAACCCATTTTGGTCAGTCAATCAAAACAAATCGAAATGAACAAATTTAGCTGGGGAATGTAAAATATATCAATTGTTTATCTTAAATTTGATTTTAATATAAATTTTTTAAAGTATAGGAGAAATTGAATTTATAAAATATAATAACAATAATAAATATATATTTTAATTTTGAACATTATAAATTTTAAAAAAATATAAATGACAACAAAGTCTAAATACCTATTAATATTTATATTTTATATATATATATATATATATATATATATATATATATATGTGTGTGTGTGTGTGTGTGTGTGTGTGTATGATGGGATGACAGATCAATCCATCCTGTTCCATCATTGGTTCGATCGAGACGACCAATACAGGCTAGCAGGTTGAGTCACCTAGTCCAGTCCATCATTTTTGGCAGGCCAGCCTTCGGGCTAAGACCCACATTGCCACCCGTAGAGGAGAGATAAGGTGGAGGAGGCTGGGAGAGAGGGTCTGAAAGTGGAAAGGGTGAAAAAGAAAGAAACGATGGTGGGAAGACTAGAAAAGGAGAAAGATTAACAGAAGCAAAGAAAAAGTGTCTTTCCACACGCTTCCTCTTCTGGCATTGTTGGCTCCATCTTCTTGTTTTCTTCATTTTTGCCTTTTTGAATTTATGGGTGAAAATGACAATGATGGAAGATGTCATGTTAAATATGAAGAAAAAATTGTGATAATTTTTAGCTACCAGTATTTTAATATTATCAAAAATGATAATTTGAACCAAACGGAAGGATCATTTGAATCAATTTAAAGAAATAAAAGGCTAAAATGAACTTTTTAAAAAATAAAGATCAATCTAAAAAAAATAGATAAAACATCAAATTAATCATTTAGCCACCTAAAAAAATACCAAATATTTCCCTGTGCAGAGTGGACAACCCCCATGAAGTCCTATTAATTTTCTGATAAGTGACGTTATTCTGTCCACAGGTAGAAACATTCTAAATCATGGACGGCGATTTCTCCAATCATTTTGACTTGTGCTCTTGAAGGTTATCATAACGGAACAATTTATTTCATGTTAAACCGATGCAAATTCATTACAGCTTATTCTCACAAGTTACGTGGGAGAACGTTCTGTTACTTTACATTAGGCATTAGCTTTCTACACGTGTTTTGGTAATATTGAACTACATCACTTACAAAAACAAAAAGAACTACAAAATTTAAGGATTGAAAACTTAGCAGGCACCTAACACAAGCAACTGTAAAACAAACTACAAACTCAAACCACTAAATCTATTCACCAGCCATCCATAAATTTTGTACCTACAGGCATTTAGATGATGGCTTTACAGTACTGCTTGTCATAATCTGGTGTGACAAGTTTTCCTTCAAACATTCAAACAAGTCAATCCATTCACCAGCCATAGATAGGATTTTCTACCTGTGGAGGCAAGAGATGAAGGTCTTTACAGTGCTGCTTATCGTAGTCACGTGTCCCAGGTATTGCTCCTGTACATAATCTCAGAAATTCATTCCCAGTGAGACAATAGTGAGCAAAAGCTAAGCCTCCATCTACTAGTTCTGTCAGATTAGGCATTGATTCTGACGTAGCAATGAGCTTTCCCTTATCTACACTTGACTTTTCGCCATTATTTTCCTTGTTCAGGATTCTGTCAAGCTCGGAATATTCCATAAATCTTTGAGTAGCAGCCTCCCAAGAAAGTTGATATCTTTGCTCAGGTGTTAGAGGATAAGGCTCATTTTCTAAAGCTTCTTTTACTTTTGCCACAAAGTCTTCGGATGTCCTGTAAGTCAAACAGTTGGGAAATGACCTGAAGAACTCATTTGATGGATGATCAGCACAAACTACAAATTTTCCCATGGCAAGTGCCTCAGCTGTAGCTGTGCATAGCACATCGCTAATGCTAGGATTTATAAAGACTTTGTACCTACAATAAAGATAAAGTGTGTCAAAACAAGAACCAAATTTAATCAAAACAAGTTCCAGATTGAGTCTGGGTATGTAAAGCATGAGAAAGAATCATGTGTAGGTGAATGTGCATTTATGCATGTATAAAAAAATAGCTTTGAATATTGCATTTTCTAATCACATAATCAATTGATTCAATCACTTTATGAAGATAGGGGGGATTAAAAGATAACTCAGTTCCATGTATCAATAGATGCAACTTAATGGATTACTTTCCCCATTTCATTTAGGTATGTTGCACAACAATGTGGTGACCATGGTAGTGAATTTATATCTTAATATATTTGAAGCTCAATTTTCAAAGTGTTCCTACCCGTGAAGAGAATCGTCTGCATGATCTCTTCCTTTCTGAAAGTTGAGATTCAAATCCAATCTTCTGGCTGCACTCTGAACTTCTTTAGCATCCTCTCCATTTCCAAATACATCCAACTTGAAGCCATCAAGGTCAGCCTTATGCTTTGCTAATAAATCTATCAACTCCTTATATCCCTTTGCCCACACCATCTTTCCCAAGAAATACGCCCCTTTTGTAAAGGCTTTCTGCCCTAGCTCCCTCTCTGCAGCAATCTTTTCTCCAATTTTCAAGAATTTGGGATTCACACCATGAACGTTGCAAATTACAGACTTTGGTAAATCCTGAGTAGCAGCTGAGAGACGAAGAACCTGAATATAAATCATAAATAATTTAGTCCCTTTTTGTTTTGTTTCGTTTAGTTCTTTTATGATGAAAGAACTTCATGACAAATTTATCAACAAAAACACCGAAACCATTTCTAGTAATCTACCGAGTTAGGTAGCATTGGGCCTAGAGTTTTCTGGATTTCTCTTCCCCTTATTAAAAGGAAAAGTCAGGCTATAAAAAAGCATTAAAAAAGGTAACTTTCAAAACAAAAACCCAAAATAATCTTCTATAGAAGCTAATTGAAGGAGCTTCTGGTTTTAAGGAGAGGGAAGCCCAAAAAAGTTGAGTTAATTAGCTTCTACCTTAATCCAAGCTTACATACTAGCATAGTTATCAATACCGGATAGCGGAACGGAGCGGAGCGGCCGCCCTCAAAACTGGGATAGTGGGATAGTGGGATGACCGCTATTCGAATGTTTTAATTAAAAAAAAAATGAACCAGAAGGAGTAAAGTCAGCAATAAAGGGAGTGCAGGAAGCAATCTGGGGGCCCAAACAGAAAAAAAAAACACTTATTTATATAAAAACTCTTTCTCTCCCAACCCACCTCACTCACTCAGCAAGACCTCTGCGCGAACCACCTTACCCAGTGAACCCTACCACACCAAAACAAAACCCTCGCAAACCCTTACACTAGACACCAAACAGAAGAAGAAACAGAGGTCACCAAAAACAGAACCTGACGGAGAAGAAGAAAGGGTTGCGGAAAAGAAGAAAGGATTGACGGAGAAGAAGAAAGGGTCGCTGGAGAAGAAGAAAGGGTCGCCGGAGAAGGAAGAAAGGGTCGTCGGAGCAGTCGCGGTCGGAGTGAACGAACAAGGTCGGATTCAATGGCGCTCGTGCAGAAGAACTGAAGAAGAAGATGATGTGCGGCATTTCGACCTAGCTCGCGCAAACGTAGTCGCGGCCGCGTCCTCCGCGATTGTAGGCGATCCGTGAACCGCCTGTCGCGGGTGCGACGTCCGCTACGTTGAACCGCACCGCTACACTACCCTTCGTAGCGGTGCATGGCCGCTCCGCACTGCTCCGACCGCTATTGATAACTATGCATACTAGGATGATAAATTCTCATACCTTGTGGCAGTATGCTCTTGTAACCCAGTTGTTTATGTGTTTCACGAGGAATGCCTGGAGTGCCCCGTTTTTCTCCCTCTTGATGTATTCTAAGTAATTTGTGTGGACAATACCAACAACATGGTTGAATTTGTCCGTCCAACGCTTACCATGATGATACCAATTCAAATGTTCTGGTTCTTCCAGGATAGCAATGTCAGCATCCCTGGATGGTATAAATTGAGAAGTATCTCCAGCAGGTATTATACTCCGTCTTGCTTTCGAAAACTACACATGAGAATGACAAAATGTAAGAACTGACAGTAGTGATATGAAACATAAAGGAATATAGCTAACTTTACCAAAAAATTACCTTCCCGGGATAAAAAGAAATTTTGAAGTCTGCCTTGAAACCAATCCTTTCCTCAAGCCAGCTACGTATATAAGCTTCCTGTTCTTCTGGCGAAGTAAAAGTGAGATTACTGGGATAAACTAGTTCTTGATCTGATTTACAAAGCCATGGAACCAGCAGAGTGACTTTCTGCTTTGCAGATTGTGATAAATAAGCAGCTCGAAATAGTGGGTTTACAGCTGTTCCCGTCATCCAAGGAAGACTAGCAGTTGTGACTATTGCAACATGTCTTTCATTGTCCAATGGATCATACTTTGCATGGTCTGCCCAGAATCCACCTTCATACCGGTGCCCTGTGCTCTGAAGGACACTTGCTATTCGTAAATCCAATTCATCATTTATGTTTCCATTCCCTAGAACAGAAGATTCTTCCCCAGAGAGGGTATGCAATAGATGATGGTTCTTGCGTTTGCTATACAAGCTTTCTACTATCTTGTCACATATGTCTGCAATGCAATCACATTTGAAAAAATCATCAAAATTGAATAGCAAATCAAGTGAATCCTAAACTGTAAACTAGCTGACTACCTAGAAAACTACAGCAAAGAAACCAAAGATATGATCCTGCCAGCTCATGAAAAATTGATCTTGCACCAAATTTGAGGAAAATTAAATAACTATAAGCATCTGATCAAGCACTAGAAAATTTCACTTGCTTGAAAATCATGACACGTTAATTTCATGTTAGTATAAATTGCTCAGAATAGAAAACAGTATTTGACTAAAGGGAAAAGTTTTGAGCAAGACTAAGTAAAGTTTAACAATCAGATTGACTACAATTATTTTCAACAAGAAATCATTAGATTAGATGGTACGAGTCAATTTTTAGTGTCTTTGAACAATATATCTGCATCGACTCACCATGTGCATGCCCTTGTTATAGAGTTGCACGAAATGTGTGACTATTAAATCACATTGTTGAATAATTAAGAAATGAGGCAGCTAACAACTACATCAGAAGCTGACGCCTTCCAGCTTGCCAATCACAAAACAAGAATAACACAGTAATATAGCTTAGCAAGATAAATGCCACATTCAATCGAAAGCGAAGATGCTTCTAGAAAAGCATACTTATTAAAAAAAAACACAAACATAAACTTTCAGATAAGATATATAAAGTGGAAATCCCATAAAAGTTGTGCAAAACTATGTACCTCTTTTCACTCCAAGATGGTCCAAAAATGGACCAGACTGTTTTACAATGTAGGCCAGAAGTTCAGGTACATCCAATGGCGGCACTTCCTGTGAAATATGCATATAAATGTTAGCCATAGTTCATGATTCAAATCAAGGCCACACGTTCAGGACAGACAAGAATCAGTGCCCAGGAAAGTTAATGACACTATTGAATTCATCCATAGCATCTTATGTCATGCTTAAGCGACTTGGCCCCTATTTCTTTAGCATCATATATCCAACCAATCTTCTCCTAACCGATTGCTCTAGTGTCTAAATCAAAAAATTAATGTTACTCAGATGCTGACTAACTGAAGGATATAGTTTTTAATGTCCAGCTAAATAAAATCTAAAGAGTAGTGGGATTTTATGCCTAGAGGAGCTGCTTAAGGATACATGGACTCGTGTACTGATTGTATTCAACAAGGTATCATGCATATGCATATGCATAGTGATCCATTGAAAGTTAGATTAGAGCCTTTCACTGACCAGTCACATACAAGTTTCTTCTTGTTTCTTTACACAAAGAGCAAAATATTGTACCAGAGCCCCAGGCATATTCATATGAACAAATGAAACTAAACATATTACACACAAACCTTTGACTCCTGATGTTCCTTGCACATTGATTTCTGCAAGAAATTCAAGAAACGAACATGTAAATTCTCAGAACAAAAGCATTTATCAAATTTATGCTCAAATGCACAAAAAAAACATATATCACCAATTACAACAGTACAGCGCCAGTTAAAAACACAAACTGGAACACTCATCAAACAAAGAACACTTAATGGTGGTAAATCACATAAATGAGCATAAGATATGATTAGCTGAAAATAAACAAATAAAACCGTAATATACTCACACCCCCCAACCAACAAATGGCTTGACCTCACTACTGTTGCACCCATCCCCAAAATTTGGGGCTCTTGCAAAAAGCCTGTCAATTTTTTTTTCTAAAATTCTTTTCGATGAATCATTATAGTTATTAAAACATCCATCAACAAGAACAACCAAATACAACAAGCAAGTTCACTCCTACTAACAGTTAGTATCACCCAAGCTCTACCAGTAATTTTTCAAAAAAAGGTGGCTTTTTACCAGGGAACAATCTTCCTCCCAAGTTGTTATTGCAACCTCAATAATCCAACAGTACAGAAAATTTATTTTGACAAATACAATGGTTCAGCCAAGCAAGCTCTTCCTCCAAAGAAATAATGACTTAAGTCACAATGAAAAACCCTACCCAAATTCTTGTTAAAAAGCCACACACACACACACACACACACGGAAACACTATAATTCAGTTGAAACCAAGTAAATTACTAAAAGGGGAAGAAGCACAAACCAAGCTAGACTTGACTTTCTCGACGAATTCACTGTTCTTGAAAGCCTCAAAAGACGAACCACGCTTCTCAAACTCCTTGAACCGCGTCTTCAAGACTCGAATCGGTTCCCAATCCCTAGATTCACCCTCACCATCATTTTTCCACTCCTCCCAGAAACTCAACCTCCTCCTTCTCCTCTTTTCAAAATCCTCAATCCCCTCCTCCTCCCCCACCTCCTCAGCCGACACAATCGCGTTCTTAATCGTGGAAAGGTTTATTCTAATCTGCGTCCTAGGGCGCCACTTCTCCAGAACCTTCTTGCTGAAGTCGGGGGACGAGTACGCGCGCTGAATCTCCGACAGCTTGGGGCGCAGACTCTTGACGAACTCGATCTCCTTGGGCGGCGGAGAGCTCAAGGCCGGCACGGAGAATGGCGGCGTGGCTGAATTGAAGAAGTTCTCGAGCTCGCGGTCAAACGACGTCGCTAGGTCCTTGAACGAGTTCGCTCGGTCCCGCATCAGACGGAGATCCGCGTCGGCCGAGTCGCGAACCTCGCGCCAGCCCTTGGAGATGAACGAGAACGCGTTCGACGAGGTTGAAGTTTGCGGATGCGTCGCCATGGCGAAACCCCAACGACGCTGGAGTGTGTTTCGGAGAGTATGTGTGCAACGCGGAAGAAGAAGAATAATGTGTTGTGTTTCGTAGGAGCCACACAAGCGGGGAGCAACGAATTTTAACGGTTAAGATTTTCGGAGATTTCGGAAATTCTCTCGAAGCTTGGTTTTGCCACGTAGGATGTCGACGGGATAGCGTGCGCTGACGTGGAAGGGTCACGTGCTGTGGTGATGTGGCGAGATCAGGCTGGACCACGTGGATTCGTGGTGATTATGGACTTTGGACGGAGGGAAGAATATTCGAGCCGCACAAAGGAGATATGCTTATTAAATTAGTGACGGAAGTGTTTTTTTGGACTTTGATTTGGATTATGGAGTCCCGGGTTTCTGGAAGTAAGGATGAAAAAGTCAAATAAAAATAAGTTTCTTTTTTAGGATAAATAAAAAGAAGATGAAGATAAGAGAAAAGTGATAATACTATCATTTTGATAATAAAAAAATATTGAAATTTAATTTTAAAATAATGAAAAAAACTATGAAATAAAAAAGATGAGATGTAACAAAAAAAAAAATAGAGATAAGATGTCAAATGAAATTTCAAAATATGTTATTGTTGAATATTCTTTTTTTAAACATTCTTGCACATGAGTAATTCTGAATTTTTTTTATTTAAGATAATTATTCTAATTTATATACATACAACGTTTTGATTTGTGTAATGTATAAAATAAATATTTATTTTATGTTAAAATAAAAAATTGTAGTAAATTAATATT
>PYAF01004425.1:843192-855730 GCA_007407185.1 Glycine tomentella | reverse complement strand
TAAATTAATATTATAAATATATAAATTATATTTTAAATTTATGATAAATCATTTATATTGTAATGTAAAGTTACTTTTAACTATTTAATAATTTTTTAAATGTTTTACTAAAACTTAGTTTAAAAAAGTGAGAACGATATGTTGAAAGAGATAAGTAGTCAAGAAATTAAATACCAGAGCAATAACAATTAAAAACTCCTAAAGGAACTCTTGTTCAAAAAATAAAAATAAAGGTCCTAAAATGTTTTCAATAAATCATTACTCCTAAACACACTCTTGTTAAAAATAGTTGTTCTAATTTATAGAGTTGGGTATAGCATAAAGAAGTAGTCTCTTACAATATAATAAATTAAGATTCAAAAAATTATGTTAAAAATATAATATTTCATAGAATATTAACTCTGTGAAAAGATAATTTGTGAGAGAAATAAAGAGAAAACTAGTGAATTTTTATGAAGTTTGAGTTGGAAGGAATATATCAGAGAAAGGGAGACAGAAGTTTTGCTATTTTTTTTTTCTTTTTCTTGAGCTTTTCTTATCCTTTCTAAGAGTAAAATTTAGAGTAAATTTTCTTTTGTAAAATTTATATATATTTCTTGAAATTTAAGAAAATTACTTTTAAAATCTACATAAGTTTTCTAAATGATTTCTAAATATGTAACGATAAAAATATCAATGTACCTTAAAAATTTTAATTAAAAAATATTAAAATATATTTTCGTTCTTAAAATATGAAAATGTTCGAAATCTTTATTACAAAAAAATTTATTTATTTTTCATACTCATAAATTTTAAATCTATTACTTTTTATCCAAAAAGTTAAATTAGAATATATCTAAACATTCATATATATCAATTAATATATATGTTGTAAAATGTGTCAATATTTTTCAACTTTTTAACATTTTTTTTATTTAATAAAAATTGTCAATAAATATGACTTGTTACTGTTAAATGGTCAAACAATAATTAAAAATTGTGTAGAGATATGTAATTATTTTAAATCTTAGAAAAGAGAAATATATTTTTCTTAAATCTCATAAAAAAGATGTATATATTTTTAAAAAGAAAAAAAAATGTTTATTTTTCTAATTGAGGGAGATACTTGTAATTTAGTCTGAAATATAACATTTTGTATCCCACTTCTGTTCCTCTCTCCAATAAATTATTCCAGGCAAACAAGAATGACAGCATCGGTAGTAGTAAGAAGAGAGTACCAATTCCTATTTCCTCGGGGTTTTTGTCGTAACCTGGACGTCCGTGAAATTGCTATACCTCTATCAAATAGTTACTCAAATTAAATTCATTCATTGAAGCAAACTAAAGATGTGAGTAGAAGTTGTAATAATTACGGGTGTTACTAATTATTGTATAAATCATAGGAGATTATTAAAAAAATTGAATGAGACAATTTTTGTCTCTTAATAAAAACATTTTATTTTAAGTTTCTTAATTAATGTCTTTAGAGTACTGTTTAATATTTGTTATAATAATAAATTAAAAATATTTTTTTACTGTAAATACCTCATTTCATTTCTAATAAAATAGTATCCTCAATACAAGGTGGAACTAACTCAAAACCGTGGTGACTAGCATACATATTTGCTAACGTGGGAACTAAATGTGCTTTTTCCCTGACAAAACTTACCTTAAAGATTTTAAAAAATTAATACTTATACTAAAATGTACTAAAAGTTTCTTCAAACCACTTGGTTAATTTTGGATTCAAATATTAAATAATCACTCTTCGAATGTAAATGTTACACGTTCAAACTCATTAGTGATTATCATTATCTAAGCACTGCCTAATAATGCGTAGAAACAAGTGACGGTCTGGTTGAAGCTAACATCAACGGTATGGAAGTATGGAACAAAAGAACGATCCACAAATCTCTGTTTCTGGCTGGTGAGCAAACAATTAATCACCGTTTCAACAATTTATAACATCCAATGAAGATATTTGGAGGACCAAGCATCACAATTTTCTGCCATTGCTTGGATCCTTCACGGTAAACTTCATTTTCTCAACCCATACCCATCACCATGATGACTTTACATCACACATTATCTGTGCGGTTTTGCTGCTCCCCATCATCGTTCTGTGGGCTATTACGAATGTGAACCCACTATATTTTGTCCCATTGTGTTTCTTATTTTTTCCGTTTGGTGTAGCTTCAATCACGCCACACGCGGGTCACGTTATAGTCTTTCCTTTTCTTTTCCTAAATCCTAGTGTTTCAATTACAATACAATAATGGAAATAATGCTCATCAGACAATGTCATGAAATAGAACTGAGATTGGACGTTATTTTGGGTCGCTCAACTCAAGGCCCGTTATAATTACTTATCCATCTTAGCAGATTTCTGATTTTGGGCTCCTCGGGATATCGAACTATAGGGCCAGATGCCCATAAGTAAAATTCGCTATAATACTCACATGCCCAAAGTAGTAGCAATCAACAAGCACGGGAAGAATGCCACAAAAGCCCAAACCAAATGTCACGCAATTAGATACTCTGGAACCCATTCGAGTTGCCACTTTCAACGCTGCTTTGTTTCCATGGCATCGACGCTCCAAAAACACACACTCACATTGGAGGACCAAAACGACGTCGCTTCAGGAAACCTGAATTCGCAATCCAAGTCCACGATGGGTCGATGTGATGCAGCGCAAGGTGGAGTCAGGTTACTGTAAAGGAAAAAGTTATAAGGAACAAAATATAATTTTTTATATTCCACTATAGCTATTGTGGAATGTAAAAAAATCTATTCTAAAATGAGTATTTCAAAATACCTATACATATTTGAAATGGTTGTTCCCTAATAAAAAAATCTTATTCTAGATCCCTTGCTTTTTGAATGTTGTCGTCACCGCAATGAGGTTGAAGGGGTTGTCGTGGTGTACACCAACGTTTACATTATTCAAACTGACATTTTTGCTTTCGCTTCGTCATTGCTTGCGCAGATCCTTCTCTCTAAAGTGGAACACTCTCTTACTGATTCATTTTTAGATCCCACAATTTTGGCAAATTGTTTAGCCCAACACTCTCGATCAATGAGTTATTACACACTATTTCAAGGGTGGCTGACTGCTTGTAGGCAAACTTCCTAGTTGTCTTTGCACCCCTACCTCCTTTATCAGTGAATGGTCATTTAGGAACAATGGGAAAAGGGGTTGTCACTGCCACAATGAGGTATTATTGTCTTATGGGGGGCAGAAAACAATTGCCTAAAATCTATTTCTATGGGATGATCCTTTTGGTCAAGATCCAACTTGGTAGCCTCTTCCTAATTAATCGAGACTTGTCCAAGAAAGGCAAGTAAAAAGAATTACAGAATTACAGAACAAGACAGTATTCCACTCCGATGCCAAAAATGCTTCATGAACCAAGAAAATCCCAAGTACCAACAAGGCGGTGTACAATTAACTTTGAACTTTCAATCAAACATTACGGATGAAGATATTGTACGTGTAAAACATAAAAGAACATAGCATGCACTTAAACCACTGCTTGATTTTGAGATCAAGTTAGTTCTCGATTCAAAGTTATCTTATGAATAGAGAGTTGAATAGTATGTATAAGGTCATAAGTTTTAACATTATGACTATTGCATAACTAAAAAAAATCTTGAAAACTTTTTATTCTGCATCTGTATCTAGAATGTGTGAAAAATAGACAAATCTGGCTCCATGAAAATGCATGCGGTGTGAAGAGAGCTTCTAACTGCTGCAAAAATGAAATTGGAGATCAAGCGAGCATAGCGTGGCGCCATAAGGTTTTCTTTCGATCAAGACCCAAGTTCTTTTTTGGGGTCCAAATCTTTTCTTTTTTTCGGTCCATAGGTCCACATCAAAGCTGCAATGGCGGGTTTAGCATTTGGGTTTACTGATTTGAGCCTGGCTTGCATTCCGTCAAATGTTTCACCTTGGGCCCAGGCTTCAAATACAGTACTGCATTACATTTTTTTATTATTATTTCTAAAGCAATTAAGCAAGGGAGTTATTTAACATTTATAAAATTTTGGGACAAAAGGTAAGTAAGGGACATTTTTTATTTTTACAACAAGGGAGTAACTTAACATTTATAAAAAATATTAAAAAATTAAGTTTATGCTAATTTATTATTTTCTTTCATTCTTTGAACATTATCAAAATAGAGAATGTTCAATAGAAATAAAAACATTTGTTTTCCTTTTCCAAGAGTGAAATTTCAATCCATTTATCTCCTAATCCATCCATCCAAATATAAAAATAAAAATTAATGGATTGGTTAACTAATTAGATCATTGTTTATTAATTATTACATGAATAAAGAACCATCTATATATTCAAGTAGTTTAAAATTCATTAGTTGAACATAGCTCTTTAAAGAGGAAGCCCTACAACTATAACCTAATATTTTTGGATTCAAGTTCTTTTTTAGTGTACATAACTTTGAAATTAGAACATATAACATTATACTCAAATCTTCCGCCACTAGGTTGAGTCTAGGACGTGATCGACCCTAATTCAAGAATATGAATAAAATTGGTTTATTCATTAAAAAATAGAGAAATAAAATAAAATATATTTTAAATAGATTAGTTGGATATCTATCCATGAGAATGGTAAATAATAAAATTATTTTTTATTGAATAATAATTAATTATTTTTATACATATTTAGCAAATCAAAAATAGATTAAATATTTATTTGTAACCTATACATAATAATTCAATTTGAAATTTATCTAATTAATTTCTTTGACACCCCTTTTCCTCTCTTCCAAAACCAACTATGGAGTGGGAGTTTAGTCTTTTAAAAGGGGAAGGGAAGAAAAAAAATTTTCCTATTTTTTTAAATTAAAATATTTATATAATACTTGTAAAACTGAACAAAAGGTTAAGACACTAAGTTTATATTAATCTGTCATTTTTTTATTTAAAAAATGATCAAATTCAATAAACTTCGTTAGAAGTGAAAATTTTATCCTCCCTTCCTTCTTTTTCCAAAATCCGATTCACATTTTATTTATATAAAAAATGTTAGTAACATATTTTTTTTGTAATTATCAGATAAAATTGACATTAAGTTTTACTGAGTAAAGATGGAGACTCGTGATTTAATAAATCTTAATTATGTTTCCACGCCCTTCTAACACCCCGAAAAAATAGACAAATTACTTTATTTCACTTAATGATAAAGTATGTGTTATATTTATGATTTAATAGTATACTATTTAGAATAATTACATAACTTTTAAAGATTTTATACAGAGCGAAATTATTTAGTTACACCTGCCCTTATTTTTTTTCTTATTTTTTACTTTATCTTCCTATCATATTAATTATTTTATCTCATATTTTGTTCTTCTTATTTATTTTTATTGTAAAAGAATACTAAAAGAAGTTATAGAAATGGAGTTTCTCAATACAAAATATCATTGACAATCCAAAGTCCCAAGTTCAATTGATAATCCAAAATATCATGCCACCCCTACTTTCGTACTTAGACGCCACATTGGGGTGACCAAGTTAAATGGAATGGGATACCCCGTTTCTTTTTAGTTGGTCCATGGCTATAATTGAGTCAAATGCTGGATTTTTCATGTCTACTTGTGTTTGTGTGTGATAGCCTCATATAGTGACCTTCCTTAATCCTTTAATTTGGGTTTTGAAGTTGAGATCAGGATAAGGCAATGGGCTAAAGAATGAAAGACTAATGATACCTAAATTATATTTTATTAATATCTCACATGTTTTATTTTTATTTTTATACTTCTATACAATATTAATCTTTTTAAATTTAAATTTTTCTCTTCCTGGTTGTCTAATAATATTGTGGGTGTCAATCAAATAATTTCCAAAAAGAAAAATGTTTTACTTGCATGAAAAAAAAATATAGATACTCTCAAATCTACTAGCACGAGAAAAAAAAATTTATTTGAAGAATTCACATATCTTATAATATATATTTTTTAAATGATCTTTATTAATAATTAAAAATTATTAAAAATTAAAAATTAAAAAAAAAACTTATTAAATAAGAAATGAGACTTACAAAGTATAAATGTTAATCAATAATAATAAAAAGTTAAAAACATGTGTTAAGCACTTATACTTGGTCTGTAGCAGCGTGACAGCAGAGCTTTCCTTTCTGATTGGAACTACAAATACAATAGGGTATATATTCCACTGGAACTGTACCATTCATTTGACATAAATGTAGTTACCAATATATAATTGGTGCTCTGCGGTCTGTGATCGATGTACGCATGCAACATGTTATGCCCTCCCTCACTCTTCCTTCACTATTCTCTGGACCCAAAATATATATCCCACCATTTGATCTTGTTGGGTTCTCTTTTAGCTTTGTCCAGTTATTAAATGTACGCATCTTAACTCTTTAATTTCACCTTTAATACTATATCACTAACAATCAATAAGACGTACGTGCTACTAACTGGAGTTGATAGAAGAAGATGTCACATAGACAGAAGAGCATCATCCTCGTACAACGTCTGATAAAGATTAATTTCAATACAAGATAAAATAGGCCTGTATATTATCCTGTTCCTGTTCCTGTTCCTGTTCCATGCTAAAACAACTTTATATGAAGACGCGTAGTTTTTACTTATAAAATTGAATAACCTTATATTATGGACATTCCACTGGTCAATGTCAGTTCAATAAAACAGCTGGACGTATGTATAATATGCCACATTAAAGTTTGGATTTAACATACTTCCAAAGCATATCTTTTGAGGAGATACTAGTGAATAGGATTTAAATTTAATTATCCACTATGACAAAGTTTCAATAATAAACTGATATTGATTTTCACAAAAAAAAAAAAAAAAAACTGATATTGACCAGCAGAATATTCATAACAGTAGAAGTATTCGTAAGTGGATACCATTCAATAATCCACACATCATAGCGCCGGCCGCCAGCCCCTCACCTATCTTTTATCATATTTGTATTTGTTAAAAATTGGTAATTAAATTAATTTAGTGAGAGAGAAAAAATCTTTTCAGCCAGCGCTAAATCAATAAGTATTTTCATTTTTTTTAAAAAAATATTATTCAAAATATTATTTCCATTTGGCATTGGCTTGACTAAATGCTACTAATGTTTGTGTTGAAGTCGACACTGCGTTATCTACGCCACGTCAAACGTTTCTTGTAGTGATGTATGAAATGAAACATTGTACGTAATTTCATTTAATATGGGTGGGGAGGTTATAATTTGTAAATGCAATCTACCAAGAATCACGATACTGTAAAGGTTAAATGACGAACGTGTATGAAATGAAATGGAAAAATCAAAATTAGAACATATTATATTGAATATTAGTGTAGAATTAGTCTGAATAAATGGCATGATGAAAGGAAAATATTAAAGATGGGCCTCCAACTTTTGACCCTTTGGTCCCAGAAAAAGTGATCTCATTCACTCCGCAGAAACTACAAACAAAAGCGTGGCACTTGCACGATCCATGGACCCCAAATTTGTCTGTCCTCTGCGGTTCACAACAAAGCCAACTTTGCACCGGCACTACACTACACTGCAGGGCTCACTCACTCCATTTCTTGGAATCATTATTGATCGAACTGTGTGCCTTGCCTTGCCCTGCCCCACAATCGCAACAAAACTACCCAAAATTATGAGCAAATTAAAGGTGATGGATACCAGACCCCACACTTGCTGCTATGTTAATTTGTTGAAACACTAATTATTGGTTAAACATGCATGTTCAATGCAATTAGTTAATATACGAACTCAACTACTCATTTATAGCCTCTGAAGAGGTTGATTATTATTAGATGCGATTAGTTATGTTGGTCTGAATAGTGAATACCGAATAATAATCAAATTTCTAACAACACTAATAAATGCTGTGATATCGTTAATTTGAATGAAATTCGTACTTATTTGTATTATTATAGTTATATTTGATAAAATTAAGTTATAAGATACTTGAAAGTATAAACTATAAATTAGGAGTTTAAAATATGAAAGTTAGTTAAAAATTTATAAGTTAACTGATTTAATTGAAAATGTTTAGTAGACTAACTTATAAATTAATGAATAAATATTAAATGATGTAAAAAATATATATTTAATTATTTATAAAATTTAGTTAACTGAAAGGAGAATTTTTCTTTTACAATTAGGTCATATAATTTTTTTAAAAAAAATATAGAATGATCCAACAAATGATTATAAAGATATCATTCAAATAATTTTAAATTTTATAAATAGTATAGTGGTGATAATTGATGAATTAATTTTAGTATACATATAAAAACCTAAACTTAGATTAGAGGATTTTTAAATTAAATAAAGAAGTAAAATAGGATATCAAATAAAATAGTATGGATAAAATTGAGAAGAAAAGAATTAATAATTTATAAACTAACTTATAAAAAATAAACTATTGAAATAAATTTATGTACCAAATAAAATTATTTTGGTAAAAAAACTTATAAACTAATTAAATGAACTTAGCCTCTCAAATGTCTCATCAAACCTAACCTATAAATTCATATTTTAAAAAACAAATTTAGATAGTTTTGTAATTAGTTAATTAACATTGTTTATAAAGGTGTATAAAAATAAATATTTTAAATTAAAAGATAACAACACCAGTACCTAAAATATGTAAACAAAATATGCGTGTCATGATATCAATTGTCAGAAGAAGAAAAATTGATATCAACTGCAAATGACACGTTTGGATGATATAAATGTCATAATATATACGTGTGATGATTATGACGATTCACGATGAAAAAACAAGGTACTAGTATTATACCATTACCATCCTTACTTGGTAGGAAGTTTTGTGGTTAATTTAAATTATTATTATATATTTAATACAATCTTAAATAATTTAATCTAACAATTAATATATGTTAATAAAAAATTTATTTAGCTGAATTCTTATAAGAGAAAACAAAAGGACAAACATAAAATAATCTAACAACTGAATCGTTATATAATCAAAATCAAAATATATGTTCAAAATGAGTATAACTTAATATTGATATTATATATTGAATTTGATTTCACATAATATATTATTGAGAATGAATGATGAGTGTTAAGTATGATTATATTAATCCAAACTAACGATTAATTCTAAAAGATCAAAACTTATAAAAATACATCATTGTTCTACCTATAAGTCAAATGTCTAATTAAGTTGATTAAAAAAATCAAGATATAAATTATCAGTCAGTATTTTATTTCTATTAAATTAATATTTACACATTACAAATACTAAAGATTCAATTGTTGTTTGACTATAAGCTGGTGTAAACTCTATAAACAATCTTCATGCCTACATACGTGTTAATTGATTAAAGGATCAAGAGGATTACGCGTAAGATCATTAGATGGTTTACTGATAATAGTGAAATAGACATTCCATTGTGATGCATGCACGGAATTGGAGGTGGACATGTGGTGAAGTCCTATCTGAAAGAGGAGCTTCCTTAATTAGTAACACTAATTTCCAATATAAAAAAAAAAAAAAAAAAAGTTGATTGTGACCTTGTCCATTTTCTTTAACTACCCTCCATTATAAAACACAAAACAACTTTAATCAAAAAGAGCTCCACAGAGTATACATCCATGTAATCTAGCTTCTCTTTTTTTACATTTCCCCCCACTTAAGCAACAATTAGAAATTTTTATTAGATCGTCAATTTCTTCCCTCTTTTAAAAGGGTCCCTTTGCGTTAGGATGTTGCCGCTATAATCCACATAAAAACAATTAAAATGATCACATTATTTCATTTTGACCAAACAATGTTTGTTTTATTGGTAAAAATAAAAAAATAAATAAAATGATTTACAATAATTTACATATTTTTATTCAATTAATTAAACTAAACTTTTTTAACTTTTAACCAAACAATATAAAAAGGAATTACAGCTGGATAGCAATCTTGGTGACAACTTATGAAAAGTAACAATTGTAATTAATTTTGTAAATTCACGATATGTTTTTTTTTTTTTTCTAAATCTAGAATCATGGAGGATACACCTTAAAGATGATATTCATTTTCTCGTGTTAACATATCAGTATATAGAATTCAACTCCCTTCGTTCTAAAATAATGATCGTCTTAGTTTATTTTACACAAAATAAAAAAATATATAAATAGATAAAATATTATAATAATTTTACAAAATTAATTATATAAAATTATTAATTTATTTATATATTTTTCATCTACAATTAATATTATAAAAAATATAATTAATATTATATTTAAAAAGTTAAAATTTTAAGATTTTTGTTCATAAATGATAATTATAATGTGACGGAAGAATATTACTATATAGCGATATAAGAACATTCATTGTGAAGTGAAAAAAATATATAAAAAAATAGAAGAGTCTTTTTTTCCTTTGGAGTGGAGGAGGGGATCTGATAATTGGTACCCATTTAAGCGCAATTCGTTCGTCTTTTGCAATATTCCTAGAAGACATTACCGTTGTTGGTTGTTAGAATTAATTTTATATAGCTAAAAATAAACAGGTTTTAGTAAAAAAAAATATTTGTTGTATTTTTTAATATTAATATCACCTTTAACTCAAATTAATTAGAATAGATGAATTTGTTATATTTTTGTATTTTAATATAATTTTAAAAAAATAATAACTACACTAATGTATTTATTGTACAAGCATATAATAAAAAAATGTCATGTACATGAGTTTTTCAACTTTTATAATAATACACTTGAAAGACATATTAAGAATGATTTTTAATTGATTGATAATATAAGAATTTTCACTTTAAGAGATTGGGATGAGTATATAGACTGATCCGACTTATTTTAAGATTCGAATCATGAAACCTGCATTTTAGTATTAAGTTTGATTCGTAAAATAAATTAATTTTTTTTTATATATGTATTCGGCATGCAAAAATATATGAATAAAAGGACCGGTCTGTGTATAAAATTAAGACCACTAACTCGGTCTCACAATACATTTCTAACACAAGTTCAAAAAAAAAATTAAACTAAAATCTATTACACTAAAATATATCAACATTTTAAATATAACAAAATAACAATAATAATCTAAACTAAATATCAAAATCTTAACATAAGAAATGAATAGTACTTACATATTAGACTTAGACGAATTAAACATATAAGCCTAATGAACGATTTTGCGGACCTGGATTTGTATATCCACCCTAATTAAGAGTACATACTTGTTAAATTCATAATTTCTTAACGAATTGAAATTGCATTTTTTATAACAATTTTTATTAAAGGATCTTACAAGGAATTTTTTTGTCCTTTAAATGATTACCAATACCAAGGTCTATTTGTCTGTCAAACATTAAAATGATATGCGTGAGATTGGATTTCTTCCACACTTAAAATTATGACATGATATTATAATAAAAATATTCTCACATTTTAGCCTGTATTCATAATCAAGTCCTAAACCTTAATCAGTTGGAACATCTCTTTGATATTCAATTCAGTAAAATTGAAAATGCAGTCAGATTGACAAAATAATATAACACATGTAACTTCCGGATTTTTCTACTTGTTTTTCTTTCACTAATTTCTTTGTTCATCATCGAGAGATGAGTTTTCCATATTTTGACAGAGTCCTATCATTTCCCAACCATGCATATATAGCACTTTAATTTGCCAAATTATAATAAGAGACTTTACAATTGAGAAGTAATTTATCCGTAGCTTAAGAGCTGCAGAACACAGAAAACAACTTGTCGTTTTGTGCTAAAAAATCTTTCTTTTGTATGTAAGTAGTTCACCTATGTTAGAATTCTGTCTGAGACTGCCATCCAAATAAAAGCTACGATTTTCAATGGGACCAGTAACTTATAGGAGAAATTTTTGTATTTTGGAGAAGACATACTAAAGAAATAAAATTAAAAAGAATAAATTCTTACATTTTTTAAAAAAAGACTGAAGAGGCTAAAGTCATTGTTCATTACTCACCACCCAGAGAACCACCACTCTGACCAATCTGTTTCGACAGCTTTCCTTTGAATCAATGAGATTGTATGCCGACTTTGTAGTATACATATACATATATATACCCCTCGAAAGCCTATATATTATTGTCCGTCACTACCATCAAGTTGTTTTTCACCATTTATGTAACTTAGGCAATAAAAATTTATATAATACATAGATTAATAGATAGGTAGATCACATGTGAAGATGTTTAAGGATATATTTTATTTCCTAAAAAGATAGATATAATAATACTGAAGAAGTTTAAGGATGTGTTTTATTTCTTATAAAAAGATTTGAGTCATATGATCTTTGTATTGTATGTTATTTGATGGTTGATGTATAGTAAAGTAATTTTGTGTTATATTTTATTTGAAGAGGAAAGTTCAGAGAAGGAGATAAATATGGAAAAAGAAAAAAACTAAGAGATAAAAAGTAAAATATATAGATAATATTGTATTTTTTTGTTAGATAATGGACAAATGATTTTACCAAATTTAATGAGTTATACATTTTTGAATATTATTTCGGTCCATCATT
>PYAF01004425.1:819675-843092 GCA_007407185.1 Glycine tomentella | reverse complement strand
TCTATAATTCATTTATTTTTATAATTAAAGACAAATATTTTTATACTGTCTCTTATTTTTTAATGAATCAAATGTACCTAAGTGACACTTATTTCTATTTTTTTTACAAAATATTATTATTTATTTTTTATTCTATTCGTGAAGTAATGATATTTTTCTTCTTTTTTCAAATAAAATATATACGCATATATCATATATTTTAATAGCATTTTTCATTTATTTTTATATTTTAAAAGTAATATAACTAAATCAATTAAATGACTTTATTAGTATTTTATATTAATTTTTTATAACTAATATTATATTTTCTTATGAATCTTCTATTTTATAAAAAATGTTAACTGAAAAATTGAATATATTAATGTCTTGAAAATAAATTAAATACTCATCATATTTTTTTTATCAGTAAATATTCACCGTATAAAAAAGTTAAGAAAATATTGTAAGAGAATTTAGAATTATCGAACATAAAATTTTATGCACACGTCACTCTAGTTTACTGATTAATTTAACACGGGTAGCTACATATGATAGTGGCTGCCGGCGGCGAAGGGCTGTAAGGTTAGAGTTAACACTCAACAACTTAATTTATACTATTTATGATTTATATTTGTTGTTTTTTCTTAAATTATTACTAATATTTTATAAATGCAAAGTTTCATTAATCATTTTTCTTACTTAACTCCTATTTAATAATTACTATAATACTACATTAATAAATAAATAGTCAAACATAACAATATTTTACATCCATTAAATATGTTTAATTTGTTTGCATTAATCTTAAGTAATAGATATTAAACAGATGTATTATTATGCTACTAGTAGCTCGGCGTACCTCTCTTGATGTGCTACCAAGTACCAACTCCAACAAACGACGTAGTATGTACTAAGCAGAGAACCGATGAAGGTGTAATGAACTACTATTAAATTATTATCGATACAAAAAAAAAAAAAAAAACTACGTGCACGCAAGTGTCATTAATTTGAAACCTAGTACTAGTATTTTGTATAAATTGGTAAATTATTTATATAATTGTATGATGAGTTTTGTGTTTTTTTTCCTTTAAATTTGTAATGTTTTGACATTAAAAGTATAATAATAACTTTTCTTCTAAATGTATTTTATTAAAAAAGCACTGAAGTGGAGGCGGCAAAAGTAATTCTATTAAAAAAAGAAATTACTCATCATTTAAAAGGGTAAGATTAAGAAGAAAAAAAAGTGATATTATTACAGGTCCGCTAAAATGAATGTGCGTAACTCACGGTAATGTCAATATTGTATTCATTTCTTTTCTAGTTTTGTTATTTAGTGTAAGGAGATGCATTATTGATGAACAAGATGATGATGAAGATTAAGTATACATTTTTTTTAATGTGAGTTAAAAAAATAACGTATGAGAAATGAGAATCATTCACCGTATCCGTTCAAGGTTACAGAAAAAGTCTGACCAGATTGATTTAAAATTAAATAATTATGAACCCGTAATTTTTTTTTGAGAAAAATTGAATGATATTTTTAATAATATTTTCTTTTAAATAAATTTTTTTATTGATAAGATTTAAACACGAGAGGTTAGATTAAAGAAATGGAAATGTAACTGAGTATTCAGGCGCATGATGTCAACCTATTTCGTCCTTCGAAAAAAATGAACGGGAATTCCGAAAGCCACACCAAACCGAAAGTGACCTTAATTTCCGTCTCACGTTCTCTCCTCTCTTCATCATTGTTCTTCCACTCTCTACTCGTGCTTCTTTTCTGCTCAGATTCAACATGCGCCGCTTCAAATGCCGCCATCCCCACTCTCTCTGATGAACTACACATTCACGCGCCGTCGTCATGTTGCACCCTTCCCTAACACTAACACTCCTCCTCCTCCTCTTTTCCCTCTCCACCGCCGACCCTAACGACGCCAAAATCCTGCGGCAATTCCGAAACGGCCTGGACAACCCAGAACTACTGCCGTGGCCGGATGAGGGCGACGACCCATGCGGCTGGAAATACATTTTCTGCGACAGCAACAAACGCGTGAACCAGATTCAAGCCAAAGGCTTGAACCTCAGCGGGCCCTTGCCGCAGAACCTGAACCAGCTCGGCATGCTCTCCAACGTGGGCCTCCAGAACAATAGGCTCCGCGGCCCGTTACCCTCCTTCCGCGGCCTGTCTAAGCTCAAATACGCCTTTCTCGACAACAATAACTTCGACTCCATCCCTTCCGATTTCTTCGACGGCCTCGAGACTCTAGAGGTTTCTGCTTTGGACAATAATAACCTCAACGCCACCACCGGCGGCTGGAAGTTACCCGAAGCACTCCAGGGGTCAACCCAGTTGACCAATTTCTCTTGTATGGGCTGCAACCTCGCCGGCCCAATACCTCAATTTCTCGGCACCATGAACTCGCTGTCTTTTTTGAAGCTTTCTAACAACAACTTAACGGGCGAGATTCCGCTGAGTTTAAAGGACTCCGCGTTGCAGGTTCTGTGGCTGAACAACCAGCAGGGAGAGCGTCTCAGTGGGGGGATTGATGTTGTGGCTACTATGGTTTCGCTCACCAGTTTGTGGCTTCACGGAAACGCTTTCACTGGGACAGTTCCCGAGAACATTGGGGATTTGAGCTCTTTGAATGATCTTAACCTTAATGGGAACAACCTCGTTGGGCTGGTTCCTCAAGGTTTGGGTAACATGAAGCTGGATAAGCTGGATTTGAACAACAACCATTTCATGGGTCCGATTCCGGATTTTAAAGCGGCTACCGTGTCGTATGATTTTAATGATTTTTGTGTGAGCAAACCGGGGGTTCTTTGTGCGTTTGAGGTGATGGCGTTGTTAGGGTTTCTTGCTGGGTTGAATTATCCTCAGAATTTGGTTGATTCGTGGACTGGGAATGATCCTTGTGGGGGAAATTGGTTAGGGATAAGGTGTAATGTTGATGGGAAGGTGAATATTATTAATTTGCCTAATTTGAATCTTAGTGGTAGTTTAAGTCCTTCTGTTGCGAACTTGGGTTCTCTTGTTGAGATTAGGTTGGGGGGGAATGATATAAGTGGTGTGGTGCCTGGTAATTGGAGTAGTTTGTCATCTTTGAAATTGTTGGATCTGAGTGGGAACAACATTTCTCCTCCACTGCCTGACTTTAAGACTGGATTGAAACCTGTTGTTGTGGGGAATCCTCTGTTGAATGGTGGAGCGAAAACTACTCCTTCAGGTAACAATAACCCGTCGTCTGGATCTGGGAATGTTGACCCTTCAGGGAACAATAACTCGAATCCTAGTTCAAGTGATTCTCATGAAAGTAAGAATTCCAAGAGGAAAGCGTTGGTTTCGATTGTTGCTCCGATTGCGGGTGTGGCGGCTGCGGCTTTTCTGCTCATTCCACTCTATGCATATTGTTTCAGGAGGAGGAAGGGTGGCTACCAGGCTCCAACTTCACTGGTAATTCATCCCAGGTACCCATCGGATGCAGACAGTGCTGTGAAGATTGCTGTTGCTAATAATACCAATGGAAGCATTTCCACTTTGACAGGGAGTGGGTCTGGGAGTAGGAATAGTAGTGGATTTGGGGAGTCTCATATCATTGAAGCTGGAAATTTTAGGATATCGGTTCAAGTTCTGAGGAATGTTACAAAGAATTTTGCGCCCCAGAATGAGCTTGGCCGTGGTGGATTTGGTGTTGTTTATAAGGGAGAGTTGGATGATGGTACTAAAATTGCAGTGAAACGAATGGAAGCTGGTGTAATTAGTAGCAAAGCCTTGGATGAATTCCAGTCTGAGATTGCAGTTCTATCGAAAGTCCGGCACCGGCATCTGGTGTCTCTTTTGGGTTATTCTATAGAGGGTAATGAAAGAATTCTAGTCTACGAGTATATGCCACAAGGGGCTCTCAGTAAGCATCTTTTCCATTGGAAGAGCCATGATCTGGAGCCCCTCTCTTGGAAGAGGAGACTCAATATTGCCTTGGATGTTGCTAGAGGGATGGAGTATCTTCATACTCTGGCACATCAAAGCTTCATTCACAGAGATCTTAAGCCATCAAATATCTTGCTTGCTGATGATTTCAGAGCAAAAGTCTCAGATTTTGGGTTGGTAAAACTTGCTCCTGAAGGGGAAAAAGCATCTGTAGTGACTCGGCTTGCAGGGACTTTTGGATATTTGGCGCCAGAATATGCAGGTATTTTTTTCACTAGTTCTTAAAAGGTTTAATTACTAATTTGACCCATATACATATACAATCTTTACATTTTAGTTCCTATATTCAGAAACTACTCGTTTAGGTCCTCACACCTACACTTTTTAATTTTAAAGATTATGCAGATATAAGAACCAAATAAATAATTATACCTTCTTAAAATTACAGACGATCTGACTTGTTTTCGATTATTTACTTTATACCTACTGAAATATTAGTATATGGTTTCTACAAGTATGAGGTAGATATCCTAGTGGGGCTCTAGCAGAACTGGTAACCATTACCCTCTTGTTTTATTGCATTGGATTTAAGGGCCGTCAGCCTGTTAGCAAACTTTTCATTTCTGCATTATATGTCTTGTGACACATATTTCAACTATATTTGTCCTAATTTATTTGCATTGGATTTAAGGCTGCTAGCTTGTTACTAGTAGAGTAACAGATTCAAAGGGAAAAAAAGTTCAGTCTAATTTAATGCATAATTTAATAAAGTAACTACTAGTAAACTTTTTTTTTCTGCATTATGTCTTTTTTTTTAAAGATGCATTATATTTCTTGTGACACATATTTCAACTTTATTTTTCCTAATTTATTTGGTATGTTCAAATGTCTCAAACTAATCCTGGGTTTTTATTGTTCAAATATATTTCAGTGACAGGAAAAATCACTACCAAATCAGATGTTTTCAGTTTTGGGGTTGTGCTAATGGAGCTGTTGACTGGATTGATGGCACTTGATGAGGATAGACCTGAGGAAAGCCAATACCTGGCAGCATGGTTCTGGCATATAAAATCAGATAAGAAGAAACTAATGGCTGCTATTGACCCAGTCCTTGATGTAAAGGAAGAAACATTTGAGAGCATCTCCATTATTGCTGAGCTAGCAGGGCACTGCACTGCCAGAGAACCAAGCCAACGACCAGATATGGGTCATGCCGTGAATGTGCTGGCTCCGCTTGTTGAAAAATGGAAACCCTTTGATGATGATGCTGAGGAGTATTCCGGCATCGATTATAGCCTTCCCCTTAACCAGATGGTGAAGGGATGGCAAGAGGCAGAAGGAAAGGACTTGAGTTATATGGACCTAGAAGACAGTAAGAGTAGTATCCCTGCAAGGCCTACTGGATTTGCAGATTCTTTTACTTCTGCTGATGGCCGGTGAAACAAATTGTTTGGTGACCCTTTTTTTTTATTTTCCAATATATGTAGATAGCATGCTCTTTTCTTTCTGTCTGTCTTAATTGGCAAAGTGTCTAGTGCCAGTGGTATAATAGTGTTTGAGTAAAGATATTTCACATGCACTTGAAATCTCAGTGCATGCTTTGTATTTTCCACTAAGACATTTTAAGTTTTAATGGTTGTAGATATGGAGCCACGGTCAATCATCAATGAAAATGCTTGTTTTTTGTTCATTCATTTTCAGCGATCTTCTGTCAACGTTGTTTGGGTGAGACTTTCAATATGCACCTTTTCCCCTTTGGTGCATTGATGCAACACAAACCGAAATCCATTGACATTATAAATGTATTAATGTAGGGCGGGGGAATTGTATGGGAGATATTTTGTAAGTAGCGACCCTTTTAACAGGTAATATCTAAAATTTCAAATTTGCAAAAATCAGACCTTGCTGAAATTTGTGTTGAAGATATTTTGTCAAGTAGTCCTCCTTTATCGTTGTAAAGGTAAAAATGAAAGGTACTATGGTCAAATCCTGGTGTTATTGGGGAATCCCTTTATCCTCATCCATGACATGACTAGTAAATTTCACACATGAATTTCGTACATTTTGATTTGGTATTTGAATATTCTCATCATTTATGTTAATCGGGAAAACATGGAGAGTGACGCATTCGCTATGCCCATGCCTTTTTGTTGTATTTCCTACTACTTTTGGTTCAATAAACTTAAATGGTGGATTCTTGCTCTGATTTTTTGTTCCTTTGTAATAACCAATAACCTATTTACTAATAGTTGGTGATCTTTTATACTGTCAATGACTTGGATTTTGGTCGCTTCCTTGTGTTGTTCTCCTGCCAACCTCAATGACCATTCCATTCTAACAAGAGGAGGTGATTCTCTACCCACATTATTTTGATCATATATTACATTTGGGTTTCTTGTAAGGGTTCACGCACACTTTTTCTTTCCAAGATTTTGATAATTACTCCTCTATTCAAGGTCTACTAATAGTTTGGACTACAGCTTGTTGTATACCGTGAAAAAGATTATGAGGAATTTGAAAGCAGGTCAGCATTGATTATCCGGGTTTGACTCTTGACAAAGTCCAATTACAAATGCTTGGAACGGCAAAAAAGTCACGTGACTCGAACTAACATAAGTAATCTTTGGTTCTTCAAACTGCTACTATGCGTCTAATTTAATGCATAACTGGTTAAGAGCCAAACCCTTTTGTCTCTCAAGATCTTGGTTAGTTAGCACTTTGATGCTGTGTTTTCCTCTCAGTTTGCAAATGAAAGGTATGTGTTGCTGACTTGGTCTATATTCACATTAATTTGGAAGTCAAATTGTAGTGTAATTGGTTTTGAAAGTAGCCCCTAATATTGTCAATTAGTATTATTTTGGTGAATTAGCAGTAAATGAGCAGAAGTCCAGTTTGCAAATATCTAACACTCCTCCCCATAAATTCCTTTCCTTCTTTGTCTTTTTTTAGAATTTCGAAAATTTTCAATTCTGTTTTGTAGCAACTTTTGAACGAGCTGCAAGACAAAAAGATGCCATGTGCCATGTCCTTTTTATGAAAAACTTGCTTACAAATCTATCGTATCACTGAATTATCTATTTTATTTGAGACTAGAAAGAGATTCAATTTAATAAAAACGTAAATTATTTTCGGTATCGTGATTACGTTGTGTACACATGGATTTTGAGTCAGTCATTGTCCAATTAGTGATTAGTGGACCATGGGCTTGAGACGAGCCAGCAAAGGATGGTTGTTGTTTGACGTGGATCACTGAAGAATCTCACATGGCATGAAGCTGAGAGTCATGTCAATCAAATTATTATCTGCCATGCAGTTGGCACAGACACACACATAAGTCCCTTCGCAAATGCAGAACAGAAGTTGAGGTTGTTCGTTTTCAATTGGAAAAATAAGCACCTATGAATCAACTGAATTCGTACGTGACCATATTTGATCATAACTTGAATGAGCCATCCACCTTTTGCCACGCGCGTAGCTACTCGTGCCGACAGCTGGCCCAACTTCATCCACCCTTTTGACAAATTCTATTGGCCATGTGATAGTGATCGGACTCATACAACAATGAATGCAATTATTAATTATTTTTTTACTGTTGAATGGATTGGAACCTAACCTATTTAGCAGCGGAAGGAAGAGCCAGTGAGTCACGTAGTTGTGCCTTGCCACTCTATTTTGTAAGATTTTCCTTACTTCCTATTTTTATTTTATTTGATGATAAATTTTAGATTTAAATATATTTTTTTCTTATTTTATTTTGTAATTTTGGCTCCTTTATTTTAAATAAAAATATTTGATTCATCTGTTTTAAAAAATTCATAATTTTAATTTCTTATTTCAAAATAAAGATATTTGATTCTTTATTTTAGAAAATTTATGATTTTGATTTTCATATTTTTTTTAAAAAACTATAATTTTAGTATAATTTTTAATTTTATTTAAATTATTTTTTATAATACTTTAAATGAATATATTAAGTTTAAGATTTAATGAGATTAAATATTTTTATTTTGAAATAAAGGATTAAAATCACTTTTTTTTTTACTCAGACCTAGCTTCGCCTATGTTTTTAATGATTAATTGATGAAGAATCCTAATAATAAAATTTTCTTTGAAACTGCCTGTGTTTCTCACGAATCACGGGAAGCATTTTGGACATTTGACTCTACTGCAAATCTGAATATAAGGTAATGAGTGATTATGTAGACATTTTTATACATCAAACATCTTGTTAATAGCCGATAAAAAAAACATCTTGTGAATAGTTTTTTTATACCATATAATGATATCAATTATTATACCTACATTATTCTTACTAATCTCTCGTCCCTTCTCTTATTGTTAACTAGCATTTGATGTCAACATAAAAAAAATAAAAACTAGCATTGGATGTCCAATCTTTATTTTTCCTAAGCGAATTGTCCAATATTAACATGCATAGGATTACTGTTTTCTTTGATGAAAATACCCCTGAAAAGCTTACTTTGGATCAAAATATTTAATGACAATAATTTATTTTTATATTATAAATTCAAATGTTCATTTTTAAACAAGAGAAGTTTTAAGATTTATTCTTTTCTAATAAATGTGATTTTTTGTATTAGATATCTTATATTTTAATCTTTTTTGTTTTTTCAAATATTACTGCTCATATTTAATTCATCTCAATTCAAAATTAAAAACTAAATTTGAATTTTGATATACGTTATCTAGTTAATAATGTAGCGTCCTCATTATTAATAATTAAAACACTTATATTTTCTTCTTTTGAAGATACTTAATCTTATGATCTCAACAATGAGGATATTTTTGTCTTCTATATAACTTTGTTTATAATTTTTATTTCAATTTAAATTTAAAAATGCCTCTATAATTTAAATTTTTATTGTTGGCAATGACTCAATTCCCTGCTTGCAAGAACTTATTAGGAATAACTAAATGAATATATGTCAAAATAAATGATCCCATAACAACAAAAGACAAGATTTTCAACACGAAAAACTCTTCAAAATCTAAGAATTAAAATATCTTCAGCAATAAGTCAAGCTCCATTATGATTAAATCGATATATAAATGGTCTTGTCAAGTGTACAACGAAGTGCAAACAAACAATTTAACCAAATCAATAAAACTTAAAATGGAGAATAACAATTTTTTTTGACTGCGAGAACAACAAAGTTAGCCGTGTAATACACTGTAGTATTGTAGTGATTATATAATAACCATTATACGGAGAAGGAAGTTGTGCATTACCCTGTAGTTGGCATCATTTTAAAATAAGAAATATTGCAGACTGTCATTGTAATGTATTCACATGCTGATAAATTTCAAAAATTACGATCAGCTGGCACTTTCATCTAGCATACACGTCATAATGTTCCTATCTTGTACTTTCTGGTCTTGTGGCAATTATCCGTGAGAACTTCCTGGTATCCAAAAAACCAATCTCAATGAACATGATCTGAGAAATCTTAGGAGAATAAATGGCTGCCACTTTCATGAGGCTTACAAAACAAGCCAGACACTCATCAATTTCCTGAAGATCCAATTCCAATCTAAGATGAAAAATATAGACCAAAGATAAGCAAATCACTTCACCAACCCCTTACCTTCCAACCTATACATGAGTGGAAAGGGGAATATACATACAACAATGAAATGGAAACTCCAGCTCCTGGTAGTTCCACATTGAATTGGGCACATGGTCTACCTGAGTCATTGGTAGATGCAATTATATTTCCTCAGAGAGGCAGTCAGTATGATAAGCCTGAGTAGTATCACAATTCTGGTCCTTTGAGGATATATTTAACAAAATTTTAGAAAAGGAAAATTGCCAATAAGGACGGTGGACTGGAGGTAACAATAAAGTTGATTGTTTATCCATTGCAAGTAGCCGCGAACATTTGCTGCACCACCAACAAATTGAGATTAGTAATTTTAACAAATGATAGGGTAATCTAAGGTTCTAGAAATTGCCAACTGAACCTGCATGATCTTGAAAACAGTGTCTGGTAGCTGCAAATCCAGTGCTACAACAAAAATGGCAGAAAGCTAAGAAAACCTCAAGTATATTGAGAATTAATACATTCTAAACCAAAATAAGCATTATGATTTGGAATGAATAATTACAGTACCAGAAGAGAATACAGACACGTTTCAGATTGGTTCCCAAGAAAATACTGCAGAGCTGTTGCTGCATACTCCTGCAGTGCAAGATAAGAAAAGCTATATTCAGAAAGACTTTAAAGAGTAACTGAATGAATCAAATGAAATAAGTAGCAACAGAGACCATACCGTAATATGTCTAAACACATGATGAACTGAAAACCCCCTTGTGTGCACATAGCTTCCGCTCTGTTAAGTAGTACACAGTTAAATACACTGAACCAGAGGTATTAAGAAACTAAAACTGGAATATGTAGATGTAAAATTCAACAAAAATTATTACGAAATAACAAATTCAAGTCTTTTTATTATAATTCAAAAATAGGCCATATTGGAGAGAACTTTAAAAACTCCTCCAGGTCACAAGGCAGTGACCTTACTATTGCACCAAGTCTAAACCCTTTAAATTTTAGAGTTCCATATATGCACAATTTACAATTTGAAAAATGAACTTTTAAAACTCTTAATAAAACCATATGAGTAGACTATCTGATAGAACAAATACATGTTGTGAGGTTGAATAAATAAACGAAATACTAGATGAGATAAAGAAGAAAATATGATGACTACAACGGCTGACCACAAGCCTGTTCACTAAGAAACCAATTTGTTATTATGAAAATAAATCAAGAAATGAATAGAAAACAGCTTTAAGAAGGTTAGGATTAACTGAAAATGAAGTTTATAGCTACTAAAGTTAATATAATACAATACAATAATGATTAACTGCAACTAGGGATTCAGGAGGAGACGGGAAAATGAAAATCACATCAATAACAGAAACTAGCACAGAACTGAGGTTAGGACATCATCTAGTATGTCCATAGCATGCTGAATGGCTGATAACCAAACAGTTCACACACCATAACAAATATTATGAAAGAGAAATAATGATAAATATCACAATAATATTGGCAGGCATACCTCATCAGGAGCAAAGAAAGCTACAGCATCAGGATCCATGGAACCAGCAGGATGCAAGGATATAACAGCTCTGAAGACAGATGGGAATAACAATTCTATCACTGCAACCTTCTCTGCAGCAACAGTTCCCACTGATCCTAGCCTTAGCTTATTAGAACCATGATAGTTATGTTCCAAAGAACTCTCATTTGTTGATGAGGTAAGTGTGGAAGCTCTTTTCAACCAGTCCAATCGTTCAAAAGTTAAAATTTTCAGATTTGACACATCCTTCTCCAAGGACTTCAGAACATCTGGTAGCGTCCTTAGAAAACTAATTTCTTCATTGGGATCAACTGCAATTTCTTCAGACCCACAACGTTTCTTTGAAGCTGATTCACTACTTTCAAGTCCATCATCGAGATGTGGGAAAAACCTCCTTTTCTGATCAGTGAAAGCTTTGAGAGCTAACCTGATATCATTCAAAAGCCTAAGTGAGCAGCTTAAGTACCGCAATTCAGCAGCATAGAGAATCCAAAGTCAGCACGATCATTATAAACCACAATACCCATTAAAAATCCGTTTTCTAGCCTAGTACTAGTTCACTATTTCTAGACAACTTAAGTATGAGGCAGCTATATCGCAGCATAACTTGGCTAAGATTCATATGTGCTAAGCATTCAGGAGGTAATAGCAAAACTTAAGATTAAGATATCCACTTAAGAATGCACAAAAATCATAAAAACAAATAAATAAATAAATCGCTAATACCACCATAACAATTAACAACTCCAAGCAAGATAAAAGACAGTTGAATTTGAATCCATTGTTTTCCATCCTATTCTGTTATCAAAAATGTAACAACACAGAAATTTGAATAACAGAGAGAACTGAAACATAACCAAATTGAACAAAACGAACCTGGTCCTGTCAACGGCAGAAGCACCAGCTTGTCCTGCAAGTTGTCGTTTCCACGCATAAGCAACCACAGCGCCATCTGGACAAACCAGTGGCATATGCAAGCCCCAAAAATCTTTCCGCGATCGAACCGATTCACTCAGAACTCCAGACTCTTCTAGCTCCTTACCTATTAAACCAAAAACCACGCAGAACTAATCACATAAACGACGCCGTAGAGTCCAATCCAAAAACCCTAATCCATGGAAGCAGAACGAAGGAGAACGAATGGAAAGGCGCGCTTACCAAGCGATCGAAGGTCTTGAAGATACTGACGCATGCAGGCGTCTTCTTTGAGGAAGAGCTGTAGAGGCTTGCTGCCTTGGTGAGGCTGCGCCGCCGCGACGAAGAGCGCTTCGAGAAGGCGGTCGGCGCCGATTCGGATGTCGGCAATGATTCGTTCGGCCTGTCCGAGCTTGTCCATTGCTTGAGCCACCTGCTTCGGCGGTGCCTCGGACGCGGAGCCACCGGAGGACGGAGGAGGAGTGGAGGTTGAGAACGGTGCCGCCGTGGCCTGCTGCTGCTGCTGCGTTTGTTGCATCTGCATTTGCATTTGGCAGTGGCCGCCCACAAAGAAAAGAAAGTGGGTTTGGTCTGTTAGTACTTTCGTACAACTCGGATTGGGCCTTCCCTCACCAGTCACGGCCCATAAACACAACACAAACACGGTTCATAAAAATCCTTGCCCCGTTTTTGGAGCCTCAGCGCCACAATTTGACTCAATATTAATAATGAGAGGGAAACTTAAAAATAAAATGTCACATAAGTTTGAAGCTAGTTTTGGCGGGAAATGAAAAGTTGCATTCATAACTAACATTGCCGCAAAAGGAAGAAACATCCATAATCCTCGCAGATGCAGTCCAAGATCAGCGCTTTCTTCAAATCTTCTAACTCCGATTCCTCTTCCGCCTCTGCCGACAATGGCGACGACTTCTCCATCTGGGAGAACCAGAAACACCATATCATCAACACCTACACCCAAAGGCGTCCAAACCCTA
The DNA here is from genome assembly GCA_007407185.1 of Glycine tomentella. Classification (NCBI taxonomy): domain Eukaryota; kingdom Viridiplantae; phylum Streptophyta; class Magnoliopsida; order Fabales; family Fabaceae; genus Glycine; species Glycine tomentella. The sequence continues at coordinate 830,168 of PYAF01004425.1, read as the reverse complement.
ACGCCGTTATTCCTTTGGATCCCAAACCCGAACGAACCGTAACGGTGGTAAAAAACAAGAAGAGGAGCTACGCCCAATTCCACCTCGATTTCGGCCAATCCGATTTCCTCTTACGCACGTGTTCCACTTGCAGAATCAAGTTCACTCCCGGCGACCCAGACGACGAGAAATCCCACAACGACTTTCACAAATCCTACATCCTTGGGATACAATTCAGAGTAACTTCTCTGCTTCCCCTCTCTCTTTTCGCCATTGTTTATTCCCAATTTATCTTATTCCTATTCCCATTCTTCTGCAGCGTTGGACCAAAGAAAATGTTATCCCTCTACCCAGCCTCGAAGCGGGTCGAATCATTTTGGTTTCGGAGAACGACCTCACTTCTCACAGAAGAAAAGTTGATGAGGTCATGAGAATGATTGGAAATTGAGCTTGGGAGTGGATGGATACTTCACGCCCTCTGTAAGGTGTATCTGTTTGTTTCTCTTCACAGGGTTGTTGGGTGCCTCGTTGCAGAACCAATTGAAAAGGCATTCAAAGTTGTGTCTGGCTCTTCTGATAGCGTGAAGAAAAGGGAAGTGAAGACGCGTTCTACCGCTCTTCAGTTTGGGAATGTTATTTTCCAAAGGGAGGTTGAAAAGAAAGTTGCTTCCTTGAGTGATTCTGAAAGGATGGAAGGTGCAATCTTCTGTGATAGCAAACCAACCGCTGCTGCCTGTGGCATTAGGGCCATTTGGGTTGTTCCCTCTAACAGAAGAAAAGGAATTGCAAGCAAATTGCTTGATTCCTTGAGGTAAAGTAAACTAAATTTGGCTTAACTTGGCATTTCTGATGGGCAATTAAAGCCCAATTCATTATGGAAATCTTCAAAGTTTCTAAACAACTGAAATCTCCTGGAGCTTGTGTAGATTAAGACATTAAGATTAGGTTAACAGTGAGAAGTTTGAATGAGATTATAGGTTTAAATTATGTTGCGTGTATTATTATGCAAAGAGACTGATGCATAGATCCAACTAGTACATATAGGTCATGGAAGACGGCTTTAGGTAAACATCACATCTCTGGAAGCTTTAATACTAGCTATTGAATGCTAATTGGTTAGTGTGTGTTTGGTTTCACAATAGTAAATGTTAAGAGTTGATTTTGCCTCCTGTCAAACATATAAGATTGATTTTGCCTTAATTTTGATTTGATTAGAAGTGATAAAAGTAGCTTTTCATTATGTTGAAAAATTTACAAGTTTTACATCAATTTTTTCAAAAATAAAAACATCTAAACATAAATAATAAATCACTCAAGTGTTATTTCAATTTTTCAAAATTAATTTTGTGAAATCAATTTTGGAAACTCTCACCCAAATGCAACTATTCTTCGACCAGTTGCTAGTTTGTTGATTTATTTATGGTCTACTTTAAATTGGTGGCAGGAAGAGTTTCTGCAAGGATCTTGAGCTTGAACGTTCTCAACTAGCATTCTCTCAGCCAACCTCAGCTGGAAAGGCATTAGCAACAAGTTACACTGGCACTGGATCATTCTTGGCGTATTAAAGCTAGCAAAACTATTGGTTACTACTACTATTTCGTACTGACAGATAAAACCATGTTTTAGATTAGTGATTACTTCTATTTTGACTGTTAATTAACACAAACATAAGCTATTATTCTTGTAAAGTATAACCTTTTTAGCCCATATAAGTATGAATCTTTGATCTCGTTGTTTGTTATTGTTGTAAGTCTTTGGTCATCCTGACTTGATATTCCCATTAGATCATTATTGTTTTATTATATTATTTTCGGGGGACTGATATGGCTAGGTGTACAAAAGAGATTGTGTATTGTCTCCAAACACAATCTCTTTCTTACACCTAGTCACATCAGCTCCCGAAAATAATATAATTAAACAATAATGAAAGAGAGAGATATAATAAAAGATAAACCAAATAAAACAAAAAAAATGAAAAAATTATAACTTATAATTTTTAGATCTTGCAATCAGTTTGAATTTTGATATAAACAACAAAATGTTGGAGTCAAAATAAAGAAAGAAACTACAACAATCATTATCAGACAGAAGAAAATGAGGGGCAGGGCAAAAGACAGAAATAGAAAATTTCTTAATTCTTTATTTGATCTCGACTTTAACTTCTATGACAAATTAAAACTCTCCATTGAAAGAAAGATAAGAGTCTTACAAAAAGAAAAGAATAAGTTGTGTTTGAAAAGAAATATCGAAAAAAAAACATACCTTGCAAATATTTATAATAGGTATTTTTGAACATAAAATCAAAATTATTAGGATTAGCTAGTCAATATTTATTATAGTATTTCTTAATGTTGAAATTCTGTTATAAAAGATATTTTAAAGAATAAGAATTGCTTAAAAATTGAAATATAAATATAAAAGATAAATATAATAGAATAGATAACTTGTAACATGTTATAAACCTTATTACATTCTCTTCATATATATTATAATTTTCCGTCAATGATCGGAAGTCTTCTTTAATTCAATCAATTTAATTTTAAATTGATTCAAATTTTATATAATAACTACAATGAATTAATAAAGTATGTTGAAAATATTATAAATGTAATTAAGTTTTATCAAAAAATTATTATTACTTTTATATTGGATAAGTAATTGGATAGGGTGATAAGACACCTATTCAAACATCTAGCTCAACATATTCTACGAAGTCAAGTAGCCTTTCGGTCATATGCTCACATATTACATACAAAATGTCTCAATCTTCAATATATACAAGTAATGAGTATCATTCGACCACAATTATGGTTATAATATGCTTAAAGATAATTATCTAGAACCAAATTACTTAATTGGTAATAAGAACACACATGTCCAAAGATCCAAAGTACAATAAGGTTAGTATATAAAGAAAAAAGTTCCTATGTAAAGATTATTATTCATTAGAATATTCATTTGACATTATTTATAACTCCAAATCGAACCCTTACTTAAGGATCGAAGTGGTGTTTAAATATTTGAGTGATAATAATTCAATACAATATAAAAATGATTGTCAAAAATCTTTATTTAAAAACTTCTAATACCAACCATCAAATTATATAATATTGAAATGTGTATAAAATCTTACTAACTTGCTAATCTAATTACTAGAGTTTATTAATTTAGACAATTTTATTTTTGGATAAGACCCTTTCTTTGTAACTACTTTTTATTGAAATTATATTTCTGCAAGTAATACTTAATAAAAAAATCTTATTATTCATGTTTGACAAACTTTTATTGAAAATATATTTCAATAAACTTCTATCAAAAATATATTTCCACAAACTCCAATAGAAAATGTATTTCTACAAACTTTTATCAAAATTATATTTTGACAAACCTCTATTAAAAACATATTTTGATAAGATTAATGTAATAAGTGACTCCAATTAATGTTATTTTCGATATAATTCTTTTTGAAAGCTAACATTTTCTATTGAAATTGAATTTATCAAAAAAATACCACTTTTACACTAAGAAAATTTTACTTAATAAAATAACAAATGTATATTTAGATTAACATATGTGATTCGCATTTGATCAATATTTTATGTCAAGATATTTTTGTGATCCACGTTGGAGTTGCGAATGAAAATCCAAATACACTGTAAAATTGAAGAAGGAAAATAGTTATCATAAATTCATAAAAGAAAATGCCAATGTCTTGGCTGTTGATAAATAATGCACGGTGGATTATTTTTACAACTCAAACAATTCCAGCTCAGACTCGTTTTAAAACTTACAATTATGAATAAAAAAAACTGCTGCCTCATCTCCCTCGAATCCAATTGCATGATGCTCCCCTTCTGCCCTTGAAATTTGGTTGCAGACCATTTTTAATTTATATTCCATCCAATTGTCATTGTCCGCCACAATAATGCAATGCATAGCCATCTTTTGAGGTTAGCAATCAGACATCAAACATGATCGACTACGTTTAAGACGAATGTACAAAGAAAATTATAAAAAAAAAATCATGTCATATTCATAAATAAATAAAAGATAGAGTTCTTTGGCGATCTTTCTATTGCTCGTTTTGCCTTGTTACTAAATGGGTCGAGATGCCTAAAAAAAACCCTCCTCTACATTCAGTTTGATCAATGATAGCATTTTATGAGCAGGTTAAAATGGTGGTGTGTTTTAAAAAGAGAATGCAAAATGCAACAGTACGAAGATTTAAAAAAGTAGGATATTTGATTGAACAACAGATCTAGATAAAAAAAAAAAAACAGGTTAAACGCTACATTAATACTTGTGCATAAAATCCCCTAAACAGGGTTTGCTGTGCACAAATTTATTAAATCTGAGGCCTTGTTTAAGCCACTGGCATTTATACAAAAATTTAGAAATAATACATAAAAATTATATTTATATATGTCTAGATAAATTGGTACACAAACGTGTGCTGTGTAATTTTGAAAAAAGGTTAAATTACTTGGTCGGTCCTCAACTGTTAGTAAATTTTTAAACAGGTCTCCAAACTATTTTTTTAATTAGATCTATTGTGTAATTGTTTTTAATTAAATCCGTAGAATTTTTAAAATCGTCACTGATTGTCATTTTTGTGAAAATTTTAAGCCACTAAAAAATAATTATAGGGACATACTTTTTTAGTTAAGGGTTTCAATTAAAATAGTTTAAGGATCTATTTCACAATTTACAAATAATTCATAAATTTATTGAATAATTTAATCTTTTAAAAATATTGACAATGTTTTTTTTATGATTATGTAAAATTTCTGTAGAGTCTCTGTAAAATTATGTATGTTTTACATTTTAATTACTAAATCCCTTTTTTATTTAATAAATCTTACATAGTTATTCAGTAATGATAAAGGATGTGTTAAAAGAAAGTATTAATGTCGCTTAGTAACATTACTTCAAAGTTCAATCCCCACGAATTTGACTGTCTTTTGTTCTGAGTCCCATCCTAATATAAGTATAGGTTGGTCTGTATAAAATAGAAGCCAGTTCTGATCTGTCAGTTTTAACTAATTATGGGCTGGACTTACTGGATTCGGCCAACTTTTATAAGTGAAAGCAAACAAATCAGTTTTTTAGGGTCCAATTACTTAAATAAAAAGAATGATTTTATGATACTTTTCTTTATTCTTTCAGCAAGTACGATTTTTATCTCATTCAAATTTATTTAACATTTTTATATTTTTAAGACTTAAATATTATAAATTTTTAAAATATATCTTTTAAAACATTTCTTTTGGTAGACACAAAATACCAAACAAATGGTCTTGAACTTACATATAAGAGTTAGTAAAAATTAAACTCAATATCCAAAAGATAAAAAAAAAAAAAAAATTCGTTCAGCCACCTAACAATGTTACAAATTCAAAAAGCCAAAACATTGAGAACAAAAATTTAACCACCTATGACCTATAACTACCTAACTACTCAAGCATTTGAGAAGAGTTTTTAATAATAGAACAAAAATGTCTTATACACCTATAACAAATCACAATATGCAACCAAAAATCAGGTACGAAGTGCTTAATCATTGCAATCAATATATCTACAAGTCTCAGCAACCGCGCACCAAAATTAACCCCTTCCGAGTATATTTTGGTTGTAACATTGTCAACATTAACTAATTACCACTTACATCTTCATCGTCCCTTTCCACAAATGTTAATATAATGGCCACATAATCAATTTTAATTATCTAACTCGCATCCCTAGTTTTCCCAAATTTCAATATCATTAGTTTATCAAAATCTAATCATGTCATTATCAATAGCTCAAGTCGAATCAAGAACCCAGTTCTCGCCTTTGCCCCAAGACATTGAGCAAGGGCACAATCAAATTCAGGTAAATGACCGTCACATAGTGCTAGAGCCATATGAAGAACGTGTTGATTGGGATGCCCTCGTGATAATGCTACGTTTGGCCATGGTTGGAATGTTGCTCGTTGGCCTTTCCCTACACCAAAGGGAATTGTACGAACCAACGTTTGATCCCGTGGCACCTAAGTTCTTCCTCGACTCGTTCCACGTTCCTCACCTTAATGTCTCCAAGGGCGAGGTTTCATCCACGTGGGACGTGACACTAACCATCTCCAACGTAATGAACTGCTCTAACGTCAACATCCTAAAGCTGGAAGCGAAAATAAGCTACGAGGAAAACGAAACGCTTTCGGTGATCACTCTCATTATACCCAAATACAGGTTACAAAGTGATGTTTTATTGTTGGACAAGGAGGAGACGAAGAGGGTGCATTTGAAGTTGAGTACGACGGGGTGGGAGGAGAACCAACCCATTGTGGATGACAACATTGTTCAGGCCATTGCAAGAGATGTGCAACGTGGAGTTACTAGGTTTAGTTTACATATGATGGTTATGGGGGAGGTTGGGTTGGGTGATGGGTTGGTCGCAACCTTTGCTATGTATCCTAAATGCAGTAATTTGGAAGTTAAGTTTGTAGCCGGAGATCAGCTGGGTGAGGAGGCGGATATGATCGATCGCAAGCCTAGAGAGTGTGTAGGTCTTATTGAATGGGGACCTGTGAAAGACTCGATGTAGATAGTCACATGTTATTTAATTGGACATATTTCTTCTTTTTATTTATTTATGGAAATTGGACATATTTCTTTTTGCATAGTCTTAATTATATGTAGTCGTTTCTTTTAATTATTCTTGAACCCACAAGCAAATTCTAAAATATGCATATTTTTACAAAGAGACTTGGAAATTTTCATAATCCTTTAATAAAATTAACCTTTTTATTATTTGTTTTATTTCAAGGATGAGTTGCAAACTACCCATTCGAATTCGGAGTTCAAATTAAGTTTTGTTTGTCTATATTTATGTTTTGCTCCTTTCTTTTCTTGGATGTTCTTTTGATTTTGTAAAGGAAAATTTATCAAGATCGATTAAATTTATGGTGATGTTTCTGCTTTTAAATTGATCATTAGTAGTTTTAATGATGAAAGATCCCTTAATCAATGTTGATGGTGTAGTAGGATATATATTATCGTCAAGCGATTGATCTCTAGCTAAGTGTTTGTATAAGCTTGACTCTATTCGAGTTTATGTTATGCTGTTTGGCTCTGGAGGATCCACAAGGTCTCCAGTCCCAAGTCAAGAAGGTGATGGAGATGACAATCACGTATTTGTGCTTAATTAACTGAGCATTTTCATGTTTGTGACACGATAACCACGTATTTGTGTCTAATTGACTAGACACTCGGACACTTAACTTTCCAATTCATCATTTTTATGACATTAGATGACACCAATTAACAAAGGAGAGACTAAATTGATTAATAATTTACTATTGAAGAAACCATTTTATCATTTTTTAAAATTTCAAGAGACCAATTTTTTTGAAGCATCAGAAACGAAAAGAGCAAAGAAGCAACTAACTAACACGAAGGTAAGCTACCCCGGAGGCATCAAAAAGAAGATTATGCCTTATAGCAGGGAAGCAAACATCCCAAATGACAAGGGAAACATTCTGCTAGGAATCACTTTTGGGTAACCAATCTACCTAGGAATTGGCCTCCCGAAAAGTGTGCTTGAAAGAAAGCTAGTGACCAAGACAGCAGCAAGAAGCTTCTGATTTTCTCAATCAATGGATAGTAAAGGTGGTTGAAAGGTACACCAGTATTGATCTTTAAAATGGCACTCTTCGAGTCTGTTTCAAGAGACCAATTTGACACCATCAAATTTTCAGAAATTAAATTGATTAAATTTACAATTTTAAGAATCAATTTTCATTTTATTAATTTTAAAAGTCAATTTAATCGATCATTACAATTTCATAAACTAAATTGATGATTCACTTCTATGAGTTGATTTTCAATTAACGCAATAAATCATATATTTTATGTGAATTTTTATGTACACATTCAACAAACCATTAACAATATTATATCTTATTGAAATATATATGTTAATGATTTTGTCAATATTTAACAGAATAATTGAATAAATACATATAGTATCTTAAAATTATATAAAAAATCTCAATATCTTCACAAATTAATAAATAGACAAATTAGTATAAAAAAATAGTTACAAGAGAATTATTGTTTTAACAGAAATCAAAATTATTATGTCAAATTTGTATGATATATATGTATATATAATTTATTAAAGTAGCATTCTTTATTTAAGTTCTCTCCGGGCCTATCCATTACTTAAACGGTGTACATAATTTGTGAAAGATAATTCCTTAGCATACTCACACCTAATAAAGATGTAGTGAACCTTATACTTCTATATATTTAATGCAAATATATATTTGTTTCTCATGCTTTTTTAACAACAACAAAAAAGACTAATTTTATTAAATTCTCTACATTTAGTATAATGAAATGAGCTATATTATTTATATAACACTTTTTATATATTTTTTTCTCTTTATTTCTTTTTGACATGTCACTGATTTTTTATTGTTCTTTTCTCTCTTTTAATAGTACTTCACCATCTAGTCTTATACTTCATATTCTTCTCTTAATATCTTTTCATATTAAAAAAATACAAAATATGGTATAATTGTAATTTCTTTAATGAGATTTAGCAGCCAAACCAGTCTTGTCACATTCCTTAAGACTATTTTCCTTTTTTTTTTTTTGTATCTATAATTGACAAGGAGAAAATCGAACACATCGGTTGTAGGATGTTCATCATCATTGTCATTTCAATGCAAAAATCGCCAACGAATTAGTGTTTGTTTGAGCGTTTTCAACAACCTTAATTTACATACATATAATCCTCTCACGCCCTTCTCTTCTCTACCCACCCATATTCCATTCTCTCCCTCCTCCTCATTCTTCATGACATGGCCTCATCAACAAGGTTTTCCCCTCTGCCCCAATCCGAAACTGATCGTGACAACCATGAAGACCAATTACCCCTCTCAGTTTCCGTGGAATCCACAAACACAAGGTCTGGCATTTCGTCCGAACATTATTACACCGAAGAAATATTCAGCATCAGCGCACGCACATGCGAAATGATCCAAGACCTCCTTGGCCTCACGTTGTTGATGATGCTAATATTATTACCTCTATACAAGCGTTTGGGGACGCCAAAGGAAAACCCCATTCCCCCACTTTTCGTTCTTAATTCAATGTATCTTTCGAACTTCACCATCACGGGGAGTACTGGAGGAATTTCTGCCATGTGGGATGTCAAGTTTACGGTCACAAACACCAACGTGTCGTGCATCTATTTCCGAAGCATTGATTTCACTATATTCTATAAGCATAACCCAGAAGATTCTCTTTCTGTGGCGTCTTCGTACCCCTTTTACTTGGACAAGGGGGAGTATGTGAAATTGCATTTGAAGTTCACAAAGGGAGGGGAAGGGTGGGAGGATAATCAACCCTCTGTGGAGAATCGGTTGGTGGAGGAGATGGGTAAAGATAAAGCGAAAAATGGGGCTCTGAGTTTTGGAATGCAAATGAAAGTGCAAGCGATTTACTATGGGGAAACGTGGGTCTCGGATGTGGTGATGAATCCTCATTGTGAAGACTTAAGGGTTCAGTTTCTGCCTCATAAGAATTCCGGAAGGATGGCTAACCCTAATAGGAACTTCTCGGTTTCTTTACAGTGGAAGCCATTCTCTTTCTTTTGAATTAATTAAATTCCACAGGGTTGTTGTGATTTCTGCTAATGGTCTACTAGCTAGGTATATATACATATAGGTTGTCTCAGATATTTAAGAGTTTTCTATAAGTTGAGTTCTTAAATTGTCAATGTAATATTTGAGACAAAAAAATGCATGGTTGATTATGATAGCTATTCCTTCAGATAGAATGATCGTGTTCAGGGAGTTTAATTAGCTCTTTGCTAAATGTGAAATCATGCAAGTACCGATCAGACCCTGTATCAACTGATTGATCTTTCGGGTAGCTTGTACTTACTGCATAATGTGTGATAATAATATAAAAAATGTCTTTTTCACACCCTTAAAAACTGTGTATACACCTTGCGAACACCGATTATGATGAAAAAAAAAAAAAAAAACCCATGAAAGAAAGAAAAAGTAATAAATATAATATATGGTGTGAAAAAGAATAAGAGATAAAGGAAGTTGTAATTAAGGTGGGGTGCAAAATTTGGAATGAAAAAATTAACCAAAAATATATAAAATATCAATAGTTCTCTGATGATGGATTAACTTTTGTTAGTTTACTATTTTTTAATTAAAAAAGATCGATCTATTGATATAAATAATATCAGTTTATATTAATAATAATAATATGATATATATTATACTTATCGATAATTTAATTTTGTCAGGATAAAATTTATATATGTTTCATTAGGATAAAAAAATGTTATATATAAATATATATATATATATATATATATATATATATTAGTAAATCAAATATTAGTATAATTTAGCTGGTTATTTCTGAACATTGGGTATTTGGGTTACTATTTCTTTTCTTATCTCAAAGGCTGAAAAATATGAATTATATACTATTGTACCTTTATAA
>PYAF01004425.1:809258-819575 GCA_007407185.1 Glycine tomentella | reverse complement strand
ATAAATATTAATATAGTAGAATTGAAGTAAAATAAGATCTTAAAATACTTTAGTTAACATGGTAAAAAAATTAAGTTACTTTCTCCTTTAAAATCTCTCTAATATCTCACAGGAAATATAAAAAAAATTATAATACTAACACTTTTCTTCAATTTTATATTTTAATTTAGAATTAATTAAACAAAACAAAGTTAAAAAGCTACTTTTTTCTATCTTTGATTCCCAATTCTGACCAAAAGCACCTATTTATTTTAAAAATAACAAGGTTAACTATATTTCAAATCTATTTAAAATATAATATTTGATTTTAGTCTTCAAAATATATTATCTCATTTTGATCTCTCATTTGAAAACGTGTTAATTGCAACCCTTTTTCTTCATTGAAAATCATATTCGTTTGGTACTCATTTATGCAAATAGGGAGCACAAATAAGACATTTTCATAAATAAGAAATCAAACGAGACAAATAAAGCAAATGTTGCTTAGTTGAGATAATTAAAATAACATCTAACCCAAATTAATATGATTTTAGAAGGGCTCATATCCTTTACCAAGGTAAGGGGACAATGATGCTAACAAACAGAGCCAATAATTTGAGCTCAGTTGGATGAGCTGCACCTAAATAACCCATATTAAAATTATGCCAGACTCCTCAAATGGCAAGCAAAAAACAAAATCAATTAAGCCTCTTCAGCCGGGGCTAATTAGCCCAACCAATTGAGATGGTCTTCTCAAATAGTGCCGAGAAAAAAAGGCTTGATTGGTCCAACTCGATTAGCGCACACAGGTATCGATGAACCTTTTATTTACATTATTTATGCTAATGGTTTCCACAAATTCACATTTAATTCTTGCATTTTTAAACATACAATTTATCCCTCAATACAATGTGAAACATATTACACATTATACAATGTACAATGAACTTGCAAATTTTCCACATTACTTAACTAAAGTATAAAATATATATCTGTATATATTTTTCAGTGTTTTACATATTAAATATGTTTATTTTATTATTATGTTATTTTTATTTAGATCATTTGGTTAGTGTGCTGACCTAGCATAAAAATAGACTCTTTTTTTTTTGTGCGTGTGAAATAGCATAAAACTCTATTGAACCATCATATTCACATGTATAAGAGAATACATAGGTTAAAGAGGTTAAGTTCAAATCATCACTAGTCATCCTCTAATCATGCTTTTCTTTGATAAACAACCTCCGAGAAAAATGAAATTTACAAAATTAGAATGTAGCTAATGAATCCTTGTCAATTACACCTAAATTACATTCAACATATCTACATAATTATCCATGTATACACAATCAATAAGGAACAAACAACACACACGATCTTCACGCTTTTTTTTGTCAATCTATATTTGTCTTTCTTTCCTTTCGTTTTTAAAAAAGAACAACACCACATCATTGCCCCTTTCCTCCTCTTTCTCTGTCTCTCTCTCAACATAACCATTGGGAGAGAGAATCAGAAAAACCATCATGATGGATCAATCCCATGATGAAAGAGGACCCCCGAAAGAATCATTCACCCACCAGTCCTCTTCCCGTAGGCATGGGGATGCACCACCACCGATGGTGGCACCACCGCAAATGATGTATTACCCGCAAGGGTATGCCCCACAACCCATGGCTCACCAAGGTTACCCACCAGGTTATGCCCCATACCCTAATGAGTGCCATCAACAACCATACCATTACCCCGGAGGTCCCTACTTTAGCACTCCACCGACCTATCACAATGGTGGTGGAAGCAAAGCCTTCATTCGTGGCTTCATAATGTGTTCATGTTTAATATTCACATGCCTCTTTGTTGCCACCCTTATTATGGCGCTAGTGTTACACCCCCAATTACCTGTTTATACGATTAATTCCTTGTCTGTGGCAAATTTCAACACCACTCCATTGTTAACCGCAAATTGGAACACTAGCATCATGATCCATAACATCAACAGTAGGCTAATTGGTTTATTTTCTGATTTTAAGGTGGATTTGTTGCACAAAGATGACATAGTAGCAGTGAGTTATGTGCCTGATTTCGAGTTGAACAAGAACGAGGTTAAGCGAATTGATGCAACACCATTGTCTAATGGATTCTCATTTCCAAAGTCGAACTTGGATGACATGGCAAAGGAACAAGCCGGTGGGTCCGTCACATTTGCTTTGAGGATGACTTCCATGGTCACGTTCAAGTCTAGCACAATGTCCACAAGAAACACGTTGGTACTAGCAATTTGCAGTGGCTTGAAGGTTGTGTTTCAAAACAACACTGGCAATGGAGTGTTGGACAATGCGGGAAAGCCCATCAGCTGCCAACTTTATATGTGAAAATTGGAATGACAGGGTGTAATACAATTTTTTTCTCTCGTTTTAATGCATGTGGGTAAGATTATATATATATATATATATATATATATATATATATATATATATTTGTGAGATAATCTTTAGGAAAACAAAGTTTATCTTTTTTTAAGGGTAATAGGAACAAAATTAACTTTCCTTCATTCCTACATTATTTTCTACTATGTTGATAGAATGACTTTTTGTGTAACTCTCATAAACAAAAAAATCAATTGAAAAACCCTTGAATTTATCAATAATTTGTAATTTATGTATTTTGAATGATAATTATATGAGAAGTTATCATTGTATTTTGGTCAAAGTTCTTAGCTTCTAAAGCTTATAAGAATATGAAAACTTATATATAATAATGCAACACACTAAATCATTAAGAAAAACGTGTGTTTGGATATAAAACAAAACAAGGAGACATTACATCTATTTGATACAAATAAGAGTATCATAATTCTTGAACCTCTTACGCTGATTTACACCCTTGTAGGCATATGAGAGAATTCCAAATCTGGGATGAAACAAACCGTGTGGCATTTCCAAGTTAATTTATCTTGCAAGTGTTCCCCTTATAGGCACAACCTATTGCATGATAGCATCTCCATCAAGCATTGACAAGCAATGCTCTTGGTCCTTCATGCTATAATGAAAGTTATGCTTGATGCACATATAATTGCACTATATATCAACCATAATGTCATTAAATCTAATATCATCACTTGATTTTAGTGTATTAAATGTCACCCACTTGGACTTTGTATTTTCGGTATTAAAAACCTTATTGTGTGTTTGGGATGCAAATAAATGCTAACTTTCAAAGTTTTCAACTTATAAATGTGGGATGCCACAAAGTCACAATCATGTTTGCACTTTATGGAGTATTTATCCACCCTCGTAGTGTATTGTGGTGTCACAAACAATTTCCCCCTATGGTGTATTTCTATAGGAAAAGACACGTAGGTTAAACAATGCAAAAAAAAAAATAAAATTAAACAATACCACAATCCACACAAGCTTAGTTGGAAAATAATTTGTAATTGTGCGCACAAAACGTTCATGTGCTACTTACATCATCACTTTAAAAGAAAACGACAACCATGGGCAAGACAACAGAGCAAGAAGGGACAAACAAAAGCGACAAGCATGTGGTTCAACCATGTCCACTTTGAAAGAAATAAAGAAAAGAAAGAAGGTTATATACGACATCGTTTCGGCCAGCGTAATGTACGGCCAGGATGAAGTTCTCACCCACACTCTCCTACTACCTTTTATGCAAAAAACGCATGCCAAGTTCGTGCTTCAAATTCAATTCACAGTGGTCGACGGGTTTGTGGATAATGACATGGCCACAGGCCGTGCTTCAGACGGGGCTGGTGGATGGGCTCGATTTGGGCTTTGATTAGATTCAAGAATGATATATTTCATACGAGTGATTATATGTTGAACGCTAACTACAAGCCTTTGAGGTTTGCCTTTACACCCCAAAACAGAAAACTGGTGCTTTGATGTATAGTTTCCTCTGTGTGTAGGATCCCGGGGAGCATGCTTGTTTATTAGTGTGATAGAAGTAACTTAGATATAATATATGAATTAATGTAGTAGTTAAATACCGTTTTGATGTATTAGATCATATGTACATTTCTGATGGGTGCTTTTTCTGATGGGTTCTTAAACATTTGGAGTTTGTAATAGTAAGAGTTTTTTTTTTTTTGTTAAATTTTAAAAAAAACTTGGTGTTATAGGTTCTTTGTTTTTTCAATGAAAAAAGATTAAGGCAAGTGATCGAACAAGCGTAAAGTAAGAAACTAATTAAGAACAAGTATATCAAGTAAGATTATTTGTTCCTTGTACAAGTAATCTTATCAGAGACCAAGATAGTGAGTCTAACACAAACAAATATTGTATCGAATGGGGAATGATAAAGGACAAATGATTGAAGGAGGGAGAAGGAAAAATCCAACTAGGAACATATGTTTATACGAAAAACTAGGAACAATAGTGTCTTTACGTGTAACAATATTGATCATTGTTACCAACAAGAGTGATGTGTGTAGCACATAGGTGTGCGCAATGAGGTTAGGGAGAGGAAACCAATGACACTCGTGTCTATGAAAGAAAATTTTGAAAAGTGGTCAAACAATGTGATGTCCAAATATAATTAAGAGTTTGATGCTAATTAATGTGGAAAAATATAGTATGAAGAAGAAAATTGATCAAACAACGGAGTACTTATTAATTAGAGGTGAAAAAATGGGTTAAACAAATGAGTTGAACAAAAATGTAAAGCTTGAACTTAAATTTTTGAGTCCAAATTGAATACGAATTTTTTAGCATGACCCAATCCCGCTCTAATGCAAACTAAACCCATAAAATTAGACTTTTACAGGACTTGTACTTCATTTTTTAGCCCCAAATTGGATCTAGACTTTCTTGGTCTGACCCAGTATAGCCCGCGACTCGCATCTTTCTAACCCACACTGGATAGGGTATCTTGTTGGATAGGGTATATTGTTTTACCACATATATTATTAATGTGCAAACATAAAAAACACATGAAGAAGAAAATGAATAAAATTGACCAAAAAATGGGATACTCAAGTATTAAGAGATTTGTGCTTAATAACGTGCAACAACACACGCGGAGAAGAAAATGAAGAAAAATGACAAAAAAATGGGGTACCAATTCAAGTATTAAGACATCAGTGTCTATTAATGTGCAAAAGACACACGAAGAAGAAATGGGTGCCGTCACACAATTTGAAGAAACTTATCTATGTTTAGAAAAAATTTACTGAAGATAGAATAATAATTTTTTTATATATAGACTTTGACTCTACCACGTGCTCTCCAATTCAGAAGGAAGAAAAATGAAATTAAACAAAGAAATGAAATGGATCATGACTCATCCTATCTAATTATGTTTTATTCTTATTTTTATAAACTAAACAATAAAATAACTTTTAAGGAATACTAATAATACTTTATTTCTAATTCTTTTTATTATTGACTAATTTTTTAAAAAAATTATAAATATTTAGTGAACTCTACTTGTCATTTAACGAGTCTTTCTCTTTATTTAGAAGTGAGGCTCACTACTATTTGTATTTTTTTAATAAATTTTTATGAATAATAAAGAGTATTAAAAAGAGAATGTTGCTACCAATCCTTGTAACATTTTCCACTTCATCAGCTTTCATTTTACCTTCTACCACAAATTCGAACACAACCCACGGTTAATTTTGCCATATAAAAATAGGATACAATCTTATTATGTTATTACTTGATAAAAAGTTTTTTAAAAATGACATTCAAAGTTAAAAAATAATTAAAAATAAGAAGAAGAAAAATAAATGGTTTAGTTTCAGTATATTGTTGATATAAGGATGTACACATTGCCAACTAATTAACAATCACTTAAAATATAATTTTTAAAGTAATTAGTGCAAAAGGTCAATAATTTTTAAGAGTTTAATTTTCATAATTTATCAATATAAAGATATTCATATTGTCAAATAAATTAGAATCCATTTTTTATATAAATTTTAAAATAATTGTTATAAAAATCAATAATCTTATCATATAACAATATATGCTTAAATACTAGTTTAAAAAATCTTTGCACGATCATGAAATGTATTTTAATTAAATTTATTATCTAATTATATAATAATGTATAATAAGTTTTCGTTGTTGTGAAGTCACACTCCCTAAAAACAAGTATTACATAGCAAAAAATACATTCCTGTTATGAATTGATCATGATGGAAATGTGTTTCTGTTAAAAAATTGAAGCATGAACTTAACAAAAAGAGTGACAGAATCATAAAGCCCGATTTACTCCCTCCCGGGCCCAAACAGCATAAACTTAACTGAATGGCCCAACAAGAAGGTTGTTTCTGTTAAAAATTGGAGCATGAACTTAACTCAGCCCGCGATGTTCCAAAGAACAACGAAGAAGAGCTCGACGTTGTTTGTGATGGCTACTGAATGGCCCAACAAGAAGGTTTAACGCTAATGCTTCTGTGATTGTTTGTGATGACACGTGATGGTTTGCCACTTTTCTTAGAGTGAAATTTTGCACATGGTATTGGCCGACCATTACTAGGACGGTGCCGATTGGTTTTGTTTTCTTTACGCCAGGGTTTGAGTAGCTCGAGTTCTTGATTAACAAATTAAATCTTGCATAACTTTTTAGGCATATCATGAATTGCTGCCACTACATGCAAAATGTCCCTATAAAAAGAAGAAAACTATCTGTCTATATCGAGTCATATAAAAGAAGTAAAATTGTCCCTACAAAAATTGTTTACATCAAAATAGGTTAAATTGGAGCATATATCAATCTCTTATTAAGGATAGTGTAATTTTCGAAAATAAGAAGGAACAGTACTGTAATTAATAGTACGTCTATCACTGTTGCTTATTTTTCAATTGCGCTTCATATTAATATAGTGAGAGGTGAGAGGAGAGAGAATCATGTAAAGAAACAACATAACAAAATTATTTTCTCTAAAATAATAGTTTTCTTTAGGGTGAATATATTTTATCAAAAATTGGATTAAAGTAGGTAATTATCTTGTTTCAAGCTAAAGTCGTCAACGTTTTGTCTGCCTTTAGTAGGTAAAGATGCTCTTACGGGATTGCTTACTCAGCAATGTTTGTCTAAATAAAAATAATTGGCCCTTAGAATATATTTTTTCAAAGAAGATTCTTGAACATCTCTATTCTACTTGATACATAGAGATAATAGTCAGAAAAGAAGAAAAATAAATATAAGAAATAATAAAATGTGATAAGAAAGAGAAAAATAAAACTAATAATTAGTGTTAATAAGATATTTAAAGCAAATAAGTGTTTACATAATTCTACTCTCTCTCTCCATTACTTGTTTCTTTCTACCTTCAGCTAGCCATTCTAGAATTTTCACATCTAAGCCTCCAACGTCTACCCTTGCCCCCAACACTTTTCTCTTTGTTTGCCTCTTTTGAGTGTCTTTTTTCACATGGTATGCATCGGTGCAGACGAAACTAACAAGTTTAAAGAAAGCCAAAATATGTCCTAAAATCATAAGATATCCACAATTTAGAAGGAAAACCTTCTCTTGTGTATATGACCCTTGTTCGTTTGCATTTTAATCATGTTGCTTGCTTAATTAAAGCTTTCACGTTGTAGCAACCTACAATAGTTACTTTTCATAAAATCTGTGTGTATATTTATTTTTATTTTTAAAAAATACAAGCAACTTTAAACAATAAATCTCTACAATAGAATAACTCTCTTTTGTTGCTTCCAATGAGTCTCACAAAAAGCTTTTATCATTATATTTTATTAACAAATGTTTTAATAATTTTTAATTATATTATTTATTAAATAATGAAACTATTGAAATTAAGAGATTTTTTAGCACATTATTATGTTAAATATTTTTGGTGGATGTTAAAAAAAATTAAAATTATGAATCAAATATAAATATAAGCATAATTAAATTATATTTTAGCGTATTGTTGAAGAAATAGTCATTCAATAATTTCGCTTGTCCTTCTTTACATTATATTGTTTGCTACTAGTATATATTGAAGACTCTGATTTATGTAAGGGTTAATTGATAGGATTGATAAATAAAAAATTAATATGAATGAAATGGGGTGTAAGATATTGTAATTTCATTTTTATGATCATATTTGAATTTGGATTATTTTGCAAATTTAAATTTGTGGGAATTTAAAATTTTGACATGAAATTAAATCACGAATTCATATTGCTGCGAGAATTTTGATTTAGATCTATCAAATGATTTTTTTTTTGATTTAGATCTATCAAATGAAAACAAATCAAAATAAAAGTTGTTAATTTTTGAGGATGAAATGAGACAAATTTTACATGTTTTGGTTATGTAAAAATATCTTACATTTCACTCTATTTATGTTACAAAATCTCTAACGGCTAAAAATTTCTTGAACGACTAAAATTAATTGCCTTTTGTACATCTACTCATTATAAAAATTATTTCAAACATTTTTTTTTCTTTTATTTTTATTGATTAGCAACATTGCTTTAGAAAATAACAGTTGTCTCATAGACAACATTTTCGGCAGGACCGTAATGGGAGTTGTTATGCAAGTATGGTGCTAGTTCTAACAAATTGCTTCCCTGGTGCCCCATGCGGATGCTCTTAGCCATTATTTTTTGAAAAAATAATTATAAATTTAAAAGTAATAATTTAATAATTATTTATTAAAATTACATTGTTTCTTACAAAATATATTAAATATTTCGTATGTTATGCATCAGTACTATATGAATATTTTATTTTATTTGAGTTTTGTGTACTAAACGTTGTCGTTACTCGTTAGCAAATCCAGAGAGTAAAAAGTTAAAGGTACTAGTTAGTTCAGGAATTTTAGAAGTCCCAAGAATATCTTGTTGGGACGCTTTCTAAGGTCAAAGTTCAGAATACATCCTCAATGTCCGTGCAAGTGCATGAACGCACACCTTTTAATATATTTTGTTCCCAAACGTACAAGAAATAACAATTATATATTATACATATACTACTACTATTAATACAAACATATAATTTTATTATTTATGGTATAAATTCGAGTTAAGAAAACCTAGATTTACACTGTAATTTTTTAAAACAAATTTAAGAAGTCCCCCAACCCAGAATTCTTAACTATTTTCTTTTCTTTTCTTTCTTTTTTTGGTATTTTTTAAGAAAAAAATATTTTTTAAAAATGATAAAATAATATAAATAAAGGGAATTATTTTAAAATAATAAAATTAGAGAATATAAATAAGAATAAAATAATTTTAAGTAATGTTTTAATATGTGTATTTACATGGAATAATAATAAATTATTTTTTCTTTTATGTCAATTTTAAGGATTTTCATTAAAATGTATAATATAAAAAAATTATAGTTTAATATAAATTAATATTTATATTTGTTGAAGTTATCATACAATTTTTTGATTGTCACAATAATATTTAAATAACTTGTAAAATTAACACAAATGAACTTTTATATAAGTACTTAAAATCAATTGTTTTTTGTTTTCATACTATGATTATAAAGATGTTGGAGATTTTTCAAAGCTTCGATTTTTGTTTCGTTGGATTTCTTGGCATGAAATAAATCAGATTAAATTACGATATAATTTTTTAATTATCATGTAGGTAATTAAATAAACTGCAAACTTAAAGCACTTGAACATGTGAATTTTTCTAAAGTTCAATTTTTGTTTAGTTGGAGGGTTTTTTTTTTCCTTATGTACATTAATTAAAAAATGAGAAAATTTAATTAGTACTCTTAAAATAAATTTAAAAAAGGGGAAATGATTAAAATAACTAAATTGATTAAAAACACAATGACTTAATAGATATTACATCTCAAGTTATATTAAAACACTACAATTGAGATGAAAGACAATAAGATAAACATAACAAACAAAACATAGTAAAATAAAAATAACAAAATGTTCTAACAATAACAATTAAAAAATAAAATGATGAAACTAATCATAGTTTGATAAAAAGTCAACCAATATCAACAAAAATACGAACTAATATGGATGAAAGAGAAAATCATCAATCAAAATGTTGCTCAATTTATAAGCTAATAAGTCATTCAAAAAATAAGTGTCTACATCATCATGTAAGTTCTAGTCAAATAATTTAATTTTCTTTTTTATTTATTATTTATGTTATCAATGTATTTAATTTTGTTATAAATTATATGTTTTAATTATATAAATCATCCTATATATAAATTAGAAAAAATTATCTCACACGAGATTGTTTCTAAAAAAAAAATTCTTCAATGGAAGTATTTTTATCTATTTTTCTTTAACTAGAATTTAGTGATTTTTTTTTCTCAATTTCTTATTTTCTTTAATATATTATTTTATTTTTATTTTACTATGTTTTGTTTGTTATGTTT
>PYAF01004425.1:795262-807203 GCA_007407185.1 Glycine tomentella | reverse complement strand
AAAAAAAACAAACCTGCTTTCGGTGGATTGCAATTTTTCAAAGTGCACAGTAACGTGCACAGTAAAGTCTAATTTTTCAAACGCACCGAAAGCGCACAGTAACAAGTGCACAGTAACAAAATTAATTTTTCTTTGCGTGGGCCCCACACGCTTTGAAAAATTTTCCTCCGTCTGTTAAGGAGGAAAATAGTGCCAACAATTTGGTTTTGAAGAGAAAAATAATATTAAAAAAATTATACTTCTTCTGTGGGACTCATTTTTAACACTCCAATTTTAAAAAATTATTTATTTTATTATTTAAACCAAATACACCCTAAATGCGTTATGATTTTTGTACTTACTTAATTGTCCCGCATGTATCAGGGTAACTAGGTTTGGTTGAGTATTTGTTTGGTTTTCATTTGAAGACTCGCGTATGGCCACGTCCATCCCGTGTTCGACCCTAAAACTACATAGTAGGTTCTAAAATATATGTAATTTACGCACATTTAAAGTAAAAATCACATAACCAAACATGCAATGAGTGAAAGAGAATGAAAAGAAATGAAATCAAAAAGAAATATTTGAATTAAAATATAAAAAAATATGGAACCCACAATAAATAGTAAAAAATGGGGGACAATCTCCACCTTATAAACTAGTTTTACAACCTCAACAGCTAATGGGGAAAAAACTCAAGATAAAATATAGTAGGGGACAACCTCCACCTTACAAGTTAATTTTATAAAATTAGGTTAAATCTAAATTTAGATTTTTAAGATGATATTAAAACCTATCTTATATCTTTTAACGAGACACCTATATCATATTATCTATACACCCAGTTCAAAAGTGTTGAATGTGAGAAAATGTATTGAAACAACTCAAATCTTATATTGACTAGAGATAATATCAAAATAAAATAAAAAGTTGGGAAAAAAGGGAAGAAGTCTTACCTTAGAATCGATTTTTTAAGGTTAGAACCAAAATTCTACAAGTAACTATCCCAAATAACATGTCATATTCTCAATATGTACATGTCTATGAGATTGCCTCTTAACTCCTATAACTACAAGGTCAAGTATGTCACTTGGTCCACGTATTTGGATGTCTGATCAAATCCCGAAACAACAAACCTCTCCTGGTCACAATCCCCGACCTCTCCCACCTCTCCATCTACCACACGCTCCTCCGCAAAGCCCAAACCCTATCTTTATCCCTCACCGCACCACCCTTGGTTGGATTCATTTCACCCCCTTTAGAACCCCAACTCAAAAACGCACTCCACTACTTCTTCTCCCAGATCTCCCACCGACGGTGCCTCCCACTGCCCCTGCCGCAACAAGCTCGACCATGATGGAGATGAGGGAGGGTTGGAGAAGGGGTTTGAGGTTTGGGGTTTGGGTATGTGAGAACCAGAGGAGACCAACGACTACAACAGAGAATGAAAAGTTAAACACGAAAGAGCGCGAGAGAGAGAATGGGAAGTTGAAAAATAAAAAAAGGAAGACGCGTGATTTCAAGGACGATTTCGATAAAAATCGTATTTGAAAACATATTTTAAAGACGATTTTGACATAACTGTTTTTAAAATGTTTTAATTATTTACAAAATTGGCACTGCTTCTATTTTTAAGACGGTTTTGTTACAATCGTATTTGAATGTGCGTCGTGTAAAACAAGTTTTGTAGTAGTGTGAGTTACAAGATTAAATGATAGAATGTAATATTTATATATATATATATATATATATATATATATATAAACATATATATAATTTTGTTCAAATCCTAAATATTTTAGCTAGCTAGCACGTTGGAATTTATGTTTTTGGCCAAAATCTTATTCATATATTGATATGTGATTTGTCTTAACAAACGTCAGATTAACTCAGATAACAAGTATTAACCAAAATCAACGTTAAATTAAGATTTCTAAATACACTTGTAAAAAATAAATCATATTACAATAAATCATACTTTCAGCTTAGAATAAAGTTATATTCTTTTGTTAAACTAAGACAAAGAAATATTGTCTAAGAGGAACCTGAAATATTGTGCACTCATGAACTCATTTCATTCAACATCTATTAGAACTCAGTTCCAATCAATCGCCAACCCAAACACATAAGCACGGTCCATCTCAAACAAATAATTTCTTTATATACTACACATAATGTATTAATTTATTATCTTAAATTTTAACTTTTTTTGCACCAAACCACATCTTTCAAAGTTTTTTTTTTATAAAAAAAAGAACATCTTTCAAAAGTGGGACTGCTAACTACTATGTGAAACGGCATGGCAACAAGTGCTATAAATGATAGTCCGTTCATGAAATTGAAGAAAGTGATATGAAGTTGACTAACAGGTAAATATGTTGTCTACTTTTGCTTTTAAACTTTGAATTTTCAACGAAGAAATTTAGGTCACATGTTGAAAAAGTTTATTTGAACTTATAAAAGGGATTCATGATTTTTTATGACCTTTACAATTTATTTTAATAAATTTTATGAGAAAAATATCAAAATGTTTTTATTTTATTTTAATAAACTTCACGATCCTACGTACCTATGGATAATCCTTCATTTTATAACTATCGATTAACATTTAATTAAGTTACTTTTTTCCTATAAAGAGGTTAATTTTTTTGTTTTTTTTAAATATTAATTAGGTTACTTTTGTAGTTGTGAAACCGGTGTGGCTTTCATTAATTAACTGGTTATTTACATTTACTTTTATACTTTGAATATTCAAGGAAGAGAGGAGTTGTTTCTTAATTATTTTAGTGCTAAAGATAGCGACCGAGTAAAGAAATACATTAATGGTGAGTTGTGAACTGGGGTTGCTTGTTTATAGCCTGTAAATACATCAATTGGAGAAAGAGTACGAGTTGTTAGAGTATCAACTAATGAAAGCGAAATGATTGATAAAGATGTGCTGTAGTATGTAATATTGTACCCAAGCATTTCTACATTTTTTGGATCTTGTATAATCAAGATCCGTGGGGAATATATAGATTTGCGATAAATATGTTAGTAGCACCGACTATATTATACCTAAAAGCAAACAAAAAAGATTTAGATAAGTATATTTTTTGAAAAATATCTCCGATTACACTTTGTCAATTTCAAATTTAGTTCAATTGATGAAATGCTACTTTCTTTTACTGGTTCAATGAACATTTGTTGTATTTTTTTTTTCATGCGTATATGTTTTTATTTTTAATTTATTTTTAATTTTTTCGTAAATATAATTATATGAATAGTGATTATAACTGCTAACATGAGTTTTTCTTACTTTTAAATTCAAACACTGCCAAAGCCCCTTTTTGTAGAATTGGTTAGAAATAGATTATATCTGTTCTTGATTTATTATGTGCTACTTGATTTTGACATTTTATTGCAGTCATACACCCGATCTATACATTTTAGATAGTAAAACACACCGAAAGAGGGGGAGGAGGAGTAATATTTCAGGCGAAGAAACAAAAATAGTTTTGTAACCTCAACTAATTTAGGTCTCTTTATTACTGCTTTGGTTTGTTTCTTTCTTGAGTTTCCCACAATTCATGAAACTGTAGGAATTCGTGTTTACCCCACAATACATAAAAGAGACCTTTCTTAATGGAAATGCAAATTGATTCCTTTTTATCTTAAGAGTTAATTTTCACTGATTCACGCTTTGCCATAAAGGCCTTAGGCTTTTGGTCGGGCCCTGCTGCATGCTACCAAGTATATTCTCCAAACTCATTAAGAAAAACCAAAGTATGGTCGGTGGTGTGGCTGAGCTGGGAGCATTTCTGTCATGACAAGTGGGGCCTAAGATAACGTGTCGTTGTGACTTTCTTTAATTTCCCCAATTAAACATCCATATATAGGTTATGAACGAGCTCAGACCAATGATCAAGTGTACCAAAAGGAAAAAGAAAGTAATATCCTGAAAAATAACGTGGTTTAATTCTACCTATTTTTTAGAGAATACTACTATTAATTATTCTTTTTGGCAATTCAAGTGTACGAAATGATAGACAATGTAATAATTTTCAGTATGGTGATAAAATTAAAGATGACAATTCAATCTGATATAATTATATCTTTTTGGTAATTAATTTATTTATTAAACTTTTCAATTCTTAGAATAAATATTTTAAATAATAAATAATTAATTGAATTTCTCACATCTTTACCTTCTTTGTCTGTTTTTAACTTTGATTATTTTAAAAAATGTTAAGCATCCTTTGGTTGACTTGGCAAGCATAAACATTAATGAAATCAATGCCATCATAGAAATGGACGAGAACTGTCTAATATTCCAACTCAACGTAGAATCTACATTTAAATTAATAGGGCTTCACTAAATATTATATATATATATGTATATATATATATATATTTGCTGGAATTAAAAAATTGTAGTAGCTAGTAGTAAATGTTGTGGATAATAGACGGTCTTTTTGGTGGGGAAATGTCCCCTCTTTTTTTCCCTCATATTTTTGCCCGTTATTTTAGTGGGTTGTCCCAATATAGGTTCACATTTTCTTGTAACGGATTTTGGTCTAGTGTTCCATGTGTTTTGTTTGATCTTTTGCATTAATAAATTTAGGTTGAATTTTGCATATGATAGGTGGGAGGATGGGTGCCAACATAGTTGGGATGTATCATCTTTTCCTTGATGCAGTTGCCAGCCTATTTAAATAAATAAATGTTGAATTGAATGTTGTTGTGAGAAAGGAAATAGAATCATGCATCAAATGTATAAAACGACGACAAGTACTAGATTTGTAATTACACTATCACACATTTAATTTCTGGGTTATTGGTCACCTTTTCTTGGTTTACCGTTTACGTGAATAGAAAATTTTCATAAAAGGAGTAGATTCTTTTTCTTCTGGACACATAATAAAAACACACATAATCAAAGTAATTATTAAAATTTGTTTTGAATGAAATATTCTTAAACCTTTTGTTTTTGGTTACAACATTCTTAATCCTTTATACTATGCAATTATATAGTTAAAATTTACCGAATTCGATCAGCACTCATAATTTTAGTAAATACGCTTATCCCGTGATACCCAGCACGCTACTCCGG
Source organism: Glycine tomentella (assembly GCA_007407185.1). Lineage (NCBI taxonomy): Eukaryota > Viridiplantae > Streptophyta > Magnoliopsida > Fabales > Fabaceae > Glycine > Glycine tomentella. The sequence continues at coordinate 802,132 of PYAF01004425.1, read as the reverse complement.
AAATAAGAAATGTTACACTAACCAACCAAGGCACGAAGCAGAGGGAGCCACATGCATTTATTAAGGGGCAATTCTAAAACATGCAGCCCAAGAGACATTGTATGCAAATAACTCTCGTTAACAAGTCAGCAATATTCTGATTCCTCTCTTGTAGGCCATGAATGATGATAATTTCCCAATTATTTTTGCATACCATTTCTATGGACCGAACAATGTTATCGTAAGGGTGGGATCCATAAAGAAGAACACCTGTTACGGGCTAACAGGACAAAGGAGCCGGAGAGTCACTTTCAATGCAAAGCTTGTTAGTTTTCCCTGCTTTTTAACACATTCAATTATCCGCTAAAATTGATTAAAAACTATAATATTATGTGTATAATTTATTAGGAAATTAATGTGTTAGTAACATTTCTCTTAACCATCTATAACTCAGTCACAGTGACAATAAATGAGCTTAAGTTGCTGAAGAATCCTGAAAAATCCTCCTACAACCCGAAAATGTTGCACCATACGAATCGAGCCATGGACAAATTGCTTTAGGGGAAAATAACGGGTCGAATGACGGTAACATGATTTAAGTTTCAATTGAACCCGTATTAAAATGATGCCACGACATTAATTACTGTTTCATCCGTCTTTAATGATAAGATGTTTTTGACTAATTTTTAAAAAATAATTAATTGTATTATTATTTTAAAATTATTATTTTTTAATTTCTATCCACTTAATTATTTCTTAGTAATATTTGGAGAAAAAATAATTGAATAAGAATATATAAAATAATTAATATATCTAAAAATAAAAAATAAAAATCTTATAATTAAACAGAGAGGAATACTTTACTGGCGGGGAAACTCCTGATCCAAAAGATAAAAGATGTAACAAGAAGTGAAATAAAAAAAAGAATTGGGCGCTGACTACGTATACATGTCTAGGTAGCAAATTAATTAACCTCATCCAATAATATAATAAGCCTCTATAATGTAAACATGATCTTACCATATCATTTAAAACCCAACTAAGTATTTATTTATATAAAAAATTAAGACATTAAAGTAACAAAGTTGGAAGGGCGCTCCATTCTGATTTCCTCACAAAACCAGTGTCCGTCACACCATCTCTCCCTTTTCTCCACCTGCAACGATGTCGGTGAAGGAGTGCCACCACCACAAGGGAAAGAAGCACAAAATCTGGAGACGCATCTTCTGGGGAATAGTGATCTTTGCCTTCATCGTGTTGCTGACAGTTCTTATAATCTGGGCAATCCTAAAGCCTTCAAAACCAACCTTCATCCTCCAAGACGTCACCGTTTACGGCTTCAACGCCACCATCCCCAACTTCCTCACCTCAAGCTTTCAGGTCACGCTTTCCTCGCACAACCCCAACGACAAAATCGGAATCTACTACGACAGTCTAAACACCTACGTAACTTACCGGAACCAGCAGGTCACGTACCGAACCTCAATCCCACCCTCGTACCAAGGTCACAAGGAAGAGGATGTGTGGTCCCCGTTCGTCTACGGCACTAACGTCCCCGTCGCACCCTACAACTTCGTTGGCCTCAGTCAAGACCAGACCAATGGCAACGTCCTTGTCCTCGTTAAGATTGACGGTAAGGTACGATGGAAAGTTGGTTCCTTCGTCTCTGCTCACTACAACCTCTATGTAAGGTGCCCTGCTTTCATAACCTTTGGCCCCAAAAGCAACGGGATTGCCCTTTCCAATAACGCCGTTAAGTATCAATTGGTTCAACGCTGCACCGTCGGGGTTTGATGTCAACGCCGTCCAATATATATATATATATATATATATATATATATATTCTGTCTTGCTCTGCTCCTTAGTATATTTAGTGTCTATTTATATACGGTCTTTCTCATTTCTTTTTTTTCATATACGTATTCTTCCTATCTTCCTCTACGTATTTCTTCTATGGATCACTTTGTTGTTATACATACGTATGTCTGTCTTTGTTACTGTATTTTGAATTGTACATTTTGCTATAGAATAAATTTGTATTTGGAGAAAATTCTCATGAGATGAAGCGAAATTGCAATCTGTAGCAAAGTCATTTGAGATAAATTAAAACGTTGTTTCAATTTGTATAAAGAATTCAGTGTCTCGTGAATCATCTAGACTCTAGTGTCATTTGCCTTCTTCTTCTTTCAAGAATATTCATATATGATTCTCGTTTTATTTGGCTTGAATTCTCTCAACTTATGGTTTTAGGTTTGTGGTTTCTCTCCTCTTGGATAAGCATGTGAATTTCATTATCTATACTATCTACCGCATATTCTGCATATTATTGGATCAATAATGAAGTATGATGTTAATTTCGATATTAAAGGTCTATAAAGTTGGACCATTTTTCCTTTCTCATTTTTAATTTAGTGATTTATTTATATGAGGAAATACCTAAACCGTGATTCAACGTAAGATGCGTATTCTAATAGATAACACCTCCCCCCTCTGCCATTATCTCTCTTAAAATAAAAGTGAAAGTGAACAAATTAAGGCTATATTTGTATAATCATTGCATTCCGTTGAACGGAGAAATAACAATTTTTTACTGCAACCTTTGCTGTTTAAGAAAGTAAGAATTTGCTTTGAAAAACGAGTAATCAGGTTCTGAACGGATTCTTAATCATACATTAAAGCAATTCACTTGAGCGTGTCATTGAATTGGATGGAGAAGAAATAGTATGAAAACATACATTAAACTAACTATTTACTCAAGCGTGTCATTGAATTGTATGGAGAAGGGATAATATCGTGAATATTTCTCTAATGAGCTTACTTTTAGAGGTTAATTATGGTCAATGACTTTGGCCACGTCCTTCCACATGGCTTGGTGGTGGTGGTTGTCCTTTTCAGCCCCCTTTACTTACCTTGCCTACTACTATTGACTATTATCAAATCAGAGACTTGCACAACTCAACAGAACACATGCATGCTTAATTAGCAATTATCATCAAATAGTGTTCGAACAGATTTGGTATTCAGCACCGTCAAGGTAGTGCAAATCAAAGGAACCTTCTTTGATTCGTCAACATTCAAAACTGGTCACCATGTGCGTGTAATAGGATGCAAGTTTAATTTGTTGTGAGAAAAATTAATTTGATAGGATGCAGCTTTGATAACGACTCACGACGCTCCATACAATACTCATCAAGCAATGTTAATTTAGCAACCCCATACATAGGAACGTTACACGTATATTATTGTGTTTTGCTTGCTTCTAACAAGACACAATAATTAATCACATGGTCTCTCTGTCACCACTACCGAATTGACTAAAATCTGAACTCTCAGCTGCTTCTTTTATTTATCTTATGTTAGTATTCCTCTATTTCCTACAAGAAGATATCTTTTTCCGTTTTTTTGGGCTAAAAACAAGTGTGAAATATCTTCGAAAATGACATATAAAATTGGTATCACAAAGCACGCGACCTGTGTAATGATAAATTAAATTCGATGACGGTGTTGTACTCAAGCCAAATGATTGTGTCCAATTCTTTAACGAGTGAAAATTAGGTAATTTATTTTATTATCAAATTTCATAACTAAATTTTTTAATTGTTATTATGACATAACCAAATTTATCTAAATAATATCATAAGATGTGACTGTTTGAAAACAAGAGAACACTGCGTGCTGATAATATTTTTTTTCTTTTGGAAAATAGTACCATGAATACCAAAAACATAAAAACATTTTATAAATTTCTTTGTTGAACTTCTTATAAACTAAGCTTATGGTCAGAGATTATAGGGAAATTATCATCAGTGTAAGTAATATATGCATGATGCATCTACTGCTAGCAAAAATTTATATTTCAACCAGTGACGAATATAGGGATTAGGCAGCCAGGACCTCATAATTTCTTGACATTTTTTGTTGTCTTCAAATGTGAGAATAATTTGAGTTGTGTCATTTCTTTTTACAATATATATATAAACATTCATTCATGGCTAGATTTTGTATAGCAGACATGTTTAAAAGTCACAACTTCCTATCTTACTATAACTTATTAGCACAAAGAGTAAATAATTCATGCTGATGTATAATTTTTTTTCACAATTATTTATACACAAATTATTATGTATATTAAGTTTGTTAAATTTTTAATAATTATTTTAAAAATTATATTATCATAATTTTATATTAATTGATAATATAAAAATTTAGACTGACACCATATAAAAATTAATGAATGAATTTATAATACTTAACAATTGTAATTATATATATATATATATATATATATATATATATATATTCTTTCTGCGGGACAACTCTTAATCACTTGAATAACCATCACAGGACAATTGAATCAAGTTATCAAGGTGTGACAAATTTTATTTTATTTTTTAATTTCGGTAAGAAGAAAGCCACCTGGAAGTCAAATGAATTGAAAGAATAGAAGTCCACACTGGGCCTCTTAATGGCCCAATTTTACCCAATTTGTCAATAATAGGCTTCTGTCTTTTAGCCCAATCGCCTAACCCACAAGCGAATCCAAAGTTATAGAGTTAAACTTAAATTGGAATTTGACAAATATTTTAATTTATTATTCTAGAGCCTTGGCTTAAAGGGAAGAGCTTAGTTCTTTTTTCTTTTCTTTCTTTCTTTTAAAGTAATCTATTTGATTAGTAATAACTAGTTTTTACAAATTTGACTCTTGGAAAAATAAATTTTGAAATAAAATACACTTTAGAGAAGAAAATACATTTACATTATTAATTAAAAACTCAGTGGTTAAAGTTTGTGATATATATATATATATATATATATATATATATAATTATAAACTCAACAATTGGTTTTCTGACTAATAACTATTATTGCACTTTATCTTTTAAAGTGCATTTCTCTTACAATTCCTAAAGATATACAGTCCAACAAATGCAATTAATAACGTAATAATAAATAGAAAAAAATTTGTACATTCAATCATTCTGCGAAAGTATATTAAGCGAAACATAATTGTAAATATTCTAATATTTCTTTTCAATTCTTACGGATTTTAAAAAAAAAGTGAAACATAGTTGCTATATTACCACTGCCATGATTTTTTAATTTAGATCCAGCCTAAATGGTGAGACGCGATAAGGTTAGAACTTAGAAGTTTCGTTCTCATGGGATGGGAACAAAAACAAGCACAAAATCTTTTTAAAAAACTTCAATTAAAAATAAAATAAAAATGCATTCTGATTGCAGCAACAATTTTGAACGGTTCAAATTTGTATCAATGGCATATTGCCATACATCTAGCCATGTATGGCCATGTAATTGTAAAGTTGACGCCCACATATTGACAAGATCAAGTCAAGTGTCGTTGTTTTTTATAAGCATCATCGTCACAACTCAAAACCATTAACTAAGAGGGGGCTATAAGTTCCGTACGAATGTTTCTTCGTGGTTGTTGCTGCCGTGCGGTCAATATACTTCAAACTTTGCACCGGTCAATACAAATAAGCTTGGTAGAAAAAGAATAAGCCAAATGTCCAACACGCATTGATACCCACAACCAGGGACGGTTCTGGGCACGGATGGGCAAAAAAATCTGGTATCCACTTCTAATCCAATATCTACTCTGGTCCAGTCCATTTTATTTTTTTTAATGGATCAGATTTTTTTTCCATATCTTTATTTCATATCTATTTTAAAATCTGTAATCCATTTTTTTTTCATACAGATTTAATTAAAAAATTTAAATCTATTTTTTTTGGGACATCTTCAACGTGTTGTGCCTCACTTCTCACTTCTCACTTCTCAGCTTCTCTCTCACGAATCGTTGTGTTGTCGCTGTGCGGTGCGGCCATCTTCTCAGCTTCTCTCACGAATCGCTGTGCTGTGCGGTGCCATCTTCAACCTCTGTGCGGTGCCTCTTCTCAGCTTCTCTCACGAATCGCGTCTCAGCCCTGTGCCATTGCCTTCCTCTCCTAAATCCGAAAAATCAGGTACCTCTCTGGCCCTCTCACTCTTGTGATTCCTCATTTCCTCTCTCAGCCTCGTGTTCCTCTCTCGCTCGCATGATTTCTCTCTGTCCTTGCCTTTGGTTTCCTCTCTCATGATTCTCTTTGTGCCGTGCAAAATTGCAGTAAAAAAGGATGAAATGGGTGGATAAGAAGCATACAATCTAGAGATTTGCAGTCCACACCATACGAGGCATTTGGGAGTTTGGTTCTGCACCTTAATTTGCACTCGCTACTACTTCAGGTTCGATTCATCATTTGGGTGATTGGTTATGTGACATAAAAATGTCAACAAAGTTTACTGCTAATTGTTTAATGCTAATTGGGTTTCTTTCTATTATGTCTGTATTGATCCCTTATTTAGTGGAGGGATACACTTCTGTTGCTTGCCTTTTAACACTTTCTATTCCATTCATTCTATTAGGTACTCGGCTGATCTTTCCAGGAGAGCAAGAATTCACTCGGTGTTAGATTGGCATCACCAGAATTTGCGTCGTGGAGCAGGTGCACCATTTGTAATTTCCTTGTTGCCTTGAAAGTGAAACTACTAGGAAATTAACGTTATTTCATGAGTTCTTATTATGCTGGCCTTCTGTTGCTAATCTCATTGTAAAGAAATCAGGGATTAATGTCATTTTTAAGGAGTTTATCTTTTCATCTGCGAAGTAGTACGTGAACTTGAATCAAGTTAACAACATAGCTAGAAGATAGTTATAGTTAAACTTCAGAAAATATGCCCATACACCTTACTCTGGACAAGTTAAATTAGTTGTAGATGGCAGTATAAGTAGTTAGCCTTTCTCCGATGCTTCAGATTGATGGCAAATTAGTTTTCTATTCAGTTTTCTTTCAGGCTAAGAAAAGGCTTTTTTCTATTTTATCAACATGCAGC
>PYAF01004425.1:774249-792782 GCA_007407185.1 Glycine tomentella | reverse complement strand
AAACAAATCTGAGCTTCAAAAGTATTTAGATGAAGGGATTGATACAAGTGCAAATTTGAATATTCTTGATTGGTGGAAAGTTAATTCAGGTAGATTTCCAATCCTTTCAAACATAGCACGAGATCTATTAGCTATGCCTGTTTCTACAGTAGCATCTGAGTCTGCCTTTAGCACCGGTGGAAGGGTACTTGATCCGTTTCGTAGTTCTTTATCACATGAAAAGGTGGAGGCCCTTATCTGTACACAGGATTGGCTCAAAGATACGCCTTCAGCACCATTGTTAGACTTCGATTTGGAAGAGCTTCAAAATTTTGACAAAGGTATATTATTTTCTAATTTTGTAGTAAAATTTTGGAAGAGCTTCAATATTTATTGAGTAACATAAAGTTTTTTTTGTTTTTATAGAGTTAGTTTCTCAACAAGATATTGTTGTTCAACGACTATTTCTCTTGAAGAGTAGTGTTTGAGACTAATGCTAATTCTTACACTCCAATGTGCAAGGTAATTTAATGTTACACTTTGCATGTGAATAATTTTGATTTGTTTTAGATTTTTAAGTACAAACAGTTGATTTTGGTTTTGGACATAGGTAGCATTGAAGTTGATGAAAGTCAGAGTGAAACTGATGGACCATTGGATGGATGGATGGATGGATGGATGGATGGACTCTTGGATTTCGATTTTTTAGAAATATAATTTTAGTATTTTTTCTAGAATAATACTATGAACAATGAGAATTAGATGATTGAATTGTGCTTTAAGGATATATAGTTGTTACTGTGCTTTAAGGATTTTAGTAACTTGAGTGTGATTATGATATAAGTTGGTCAAGTTTAAAGTCTATGATTAATTCCTTTTAGTGATATTTTAATTAATACATTTGGTATTTGAAGTAATTCTTATCAAGTTCAAGTAAACAAGTGTTAAGTTTTCACTTTTTAGTGTGTAATTACTAAAATTTATAAAAAAAAAATATTATAACATTTAAGTGGATTTTATTTGGATATGATCCAATTCATATCCACTTAAATGGATTGGATATTAAATCCAAATTGATTTTTAAAAAATATGGATATGGATTTAAAATCCAATCTATTTAAGTAGATATGGATTAGATATAGATTGGATTATTAAAAATCCAATCCATGCCCACCCCCAGTTCTGGGCCCATGCAAGGTGCCCAACCGCACAGGGTCCCAAAAAATAATGAACCTCAAATATTAATTACTATAACATATGTTCAATATTGAAAACTAGAGAAAATGGTAATGCTTATTTTTAATAACAAAGGGGTTCAAGATTTAATTCTCACCGCGTTTCATTTCTATATATAAGCATTAGGCAGTATCACTTCCTTATCCATTCTCTCACAATTAATCACCAGCTTCTCTTCAATTCACAACTAATTATCCTTGATCGTCTTTCATTTTCCTTCATAAATTCTTGGTCCCATCAAAGTACATATCTCCTGCTAGTTCATCACTCATCTGCATCTACAAGCATGGCAGATTATAAGCAACACCACGGAAGAAGCTGCTGTGGCTGCCTCTTCGGAATCTTGTGGAAGATTCTGGTAACCCTCATTGTCCTCGTTGGTCTCGTGTTCCTCATCTTCTGGCTGGTGGTTCAACCCCGCTCCTTCAAGTTCCACGTCATGGAAGCGGACCTAACACAATTTGATTACTATAGCAACAACAACACCCTCCACTACAACATGGTCCTCAACTTCACTGCACGCAACCCCAACAAGAAGCTCAGCATTTACTACGACAAAGTTGAGGCATTAGCATTCTACGAGGATGTCAGGTTCGCCAATTACGATGTGATCACTCACATGAACTCCTTCCGGCAGTACAAGAAGAGCAGCAGCCCCATGAGCGCTGTTTTCACGGGGCAGCAAGTGCTGATGCTCAACAATGAACAAGTCTCAGAGTTGAACCAAGACAAGAATGCTGGGGTTTATGACATCTATGTGAAGCTCTACTTCAGGATTAGGTTCAGGCTTGGGGACGTCATATCCAATGACTACAAGCCCAAGGTCAAATGTCACCTCAAGGCTCCTTTTAGTAAAAATGGCACCTTTACTCTGTTTCCGACCACAAAGTGTGATGTCGATTACTAGGGACTACGTATTTGATTTCTTGCATTGATTTTGGAATTTTCTTTCTTTACCCATTTTATGTGTGACTTTTGGCATTATTTTTTCCATTCTTTGACTATATATGCTGTAATCTGTACGTTTTCATGTACTATTATTTATGTGCAGTGATATTTATTTGTTTGTTCCTCTAGAATTAATGTCTTTTGTTTCTCTGTTTAGGCCCACGTGTAATAACTTTTTATAACATTCTAGAACGTAGCTGGCTTAGGGAATATCTTATAAATTCAGCACGCATAAAAAAAAATCTTAACATTTCAGTAAAGAGAGACCTAGAGGAAGATAAGAAAGAAGAGAGAATTTTGAAATTTAAATTAGCAAGAATATAAAGAAATAAACTTTTTTTTTCTATCAAACAAAGAAAGATATAATATTATTATAAATATATTTTTCTTTATTTTCTTCTCACCTAAAGATTGTGCTCTCATTTGAGATTTTCACTTGATAATTAGGGGAGTTTGTGACTGGGTTAAGTTAAATTTTTCTTATAAAAAATCACACTCGAATCAAACTAAAATTATATATGCACTTCAAACCAAACTAAACAATATCTTACACTTTGGTATGATTCGATTTTTGCAATTTTTATTAAAATACCATTTCATTCAAATTTATATACTTTCTTTTCAACATTTAAATTAAATTTCATTTGAAAAATTATAAATAAGAATTTATGAAACTTATTAATATGGTAAACATTATATAATAAAACTTATTTACAAAACTTATCTTTTCATCACTTTTAAGTTAAACATATCTTAAAAAATTTGTCTGAAAAAGAATCTGATATATATTACATAAATTCGTATACATAACACTACAAAACACTATATAACTTAAATGATATACACATAAAACGCATTACCCTAAAGTAATATAAATGATATGATTTGATTAAATTTGAGAAAACAATTATCTAAGCAAATCTAAAAAAAATTACTTTGGTTTTATTTTTGATTATTTTGAACATATTTTTTATTTTTTATTTTGAATCAATTTGAATTTGAACACCCTAATATCAATGTTTTCATGAATTATCAAAATATTTATTGATTTAATTCTTCTAAGAGGAAAAGAAGAATTATAATTATGATAAAATTCATGATACAGTTGCGGATTGTAAATCATCCATATGACAATATAACTTATTAACAAATTATATTCAAATAGATACATATTTAATTATGTATAAAAAAATGCTTGTTTAATTATTTACTTAAAGATAACTTTTCCCCATACTGTAAATTTGAAAAATGCCAATTGCCATGACTTTGGAAAATTTAAAGCTTACATGGAAGATTGGCGGTTTGATGAATCGACAGGTAGAAAAGTAGGAGGAGACTATTCCCTTTCAAGACAACACATAAAATAAATACTACTTAAGACAGAGATTGATGCTATTGAAATTTAAATTTTTAGATGACGCGTTAGACAAAGACCAGCATGAAATATACTCTCTCTCTCTCTCTCTCTCTCTCTCTCTCTCTCTCTCTATATATATATATATATATATATATATATATATATATATATATATAGACACACACACACACAAAAGTAGAAAGAAACTAGCTACAAAATTAGTTTAATTATTTGGCCTATCGTTAACGTCAATTATAGAAAAAAGATTTGTTGCTTTTATGTCATTAGGTTGAATCGGCTCCTTTTTTCTTACTTTAGTTATATTTGTTTCATTAGTTTTAAATATATCTAATAATTTTGAAAATATATATGAAAATTTAAAGAACGATTATTTTGATACGATAAAACAGTTACTAATATGTGTATGATTAAAAAAATAGGAGAAGATAAAAAGGAAAGCTTGCAAGCGTCAATGACTTTGGAAGTAGGAACATGAAAGTTCCGACGAAGCAGCACAGTGAACGCACAATTGTCAATTTAGGACGCACACGCCAAAATCGCAGAAATTCGTATATGCGAAACGCAACCGCGTTGAAACTAAACCAGAACTACGTAGTATTCCTCAGTTCGCACCTCCTCCACGAGCATTTTTATAAGAGAAATTATTTTCTTAAAACAAATTAAATTATTATAACCATGACTAAAATACAAATTAAGGAAAGAAAGAGAAGTGTATAATATTAATAAGATCAAAAGTAGTAAATTATATTAATTAAAGTTTCTTGATATTGCACGTAATTTCCTGTTTTTTAACATTTATAATAATTTTTAGGAGGATAAGTTAATATTTTTAAAACAATTGAAAAACATAAGTATAGTGATAGAAAAAGAAACAGTATAAGAGTAATATCAGTATGATTTAGTCTAAGATGAATTCTAAAATGAAAAAATAAATTATTATATAAATATCATGCTAACTCTTTTAATTGTTAACTGCAGTTGCCGCAATGTTTCGTGTCCGGTTAAGTTTGTTGTTTGTAGATTATGACGCGCTATTTCCAACTCCCCTACCCCACAGTTGGTTATATAACAAAACCACATACACAAAGAACTTCAAGTTTTCCATTGATTCCATCTCTCACATCATTTCCCACTCCCGCGTTTCCTTTATCATATTATTATTCCGCCATGTCCCAGTTGAACGGAGCCTACTACGGCCCCTCCATCCCTCCGCCGAAAACCTCCTACCACCGCCCAGGGCGTGGCGGAGGCTGCTGCTGCGGCTGCCTCTTCAGCCTCATCTTCAAGCTCATCTTAACCGTGATCATCATCGTTGGCATCGCCGGGTTCTTGTTCTGGCTCATTGTCCGTCCTAACGTGGTGAAATTCCACGTGACCGACGCCACCCTGACGCAGTTCAACTACACCGCCAACAACACGCTCCACTACGACCTCGCCCTCAACATCACTGTCCGAAACCCCAACAAGAGGCTCGGAATCTACTACGACCGCATCGAGGCGCGTGCAATGTTCCACGACGCAAGGTTCGGTTTACAGTTCCCGGAGCCGTTCTACCAGGGCCACAAGAGCACAAACGTGCTGAACCCAGTCTTCAAGGGTCAGCAAGTGGTGCCACTCAACGCTGACCAAACCGCTGAACTGAAGAAGGAGAACGGCACTGGGTTGTACGAGATCGACGTGAAGATGTACCTTAGGGTGAGGTTCAAGCTGGGGGCGTTCAAGACCAAGACGCTCAAGCCCAAAGTATCATGCGACTTGCGTGTTCCTTTGAAAGGAAGCGCCGCCGCCGCCTTTGAGACCACCAAGTGCGACTGGGATCGCTGATGGATTGGCATCTGTTTTCACGTCATTTCTGCCTTTTCATATTTCTTTATTGATTGGTTACTTTTGGACATAGTCGTCGTACTCCTTGTCCTTCAGGGTTACTGTTCTGAGATATTATTTATGCATTTCGTGGTATATGTATTCCCTTCGGTGGAGGGGATTTTTGCTGTATTCTTTATACTTTATATCACACTCTTGTTATTTGTGAATAAATAAATTTCATTTTCATTCCCCTTCTTCAATACCCTTGTTTCGCCGTTTCTGAAGTCGCCAACCTCTGGATTACGCGTGCCCAAACACAAAACGTAATGCAGTACATGACTTATAAATAAGATAAATACTATCCAATCCTAACGGTACTGGTTAAAACATTAAAAAAAAAATCTTTTATTTATATGAAATATTCATTTATTTTATTAATTTTTAATAATTTAATTAATCACCTTATAGTAAAGTCTCTTCTTTCAATATTTTTTTTTCTCAACATTTATACAACAATAACATAATATATTAGTTACGGCTCTTACTAACAGAGATTATGACAACATGTTAAAATGAGATTAGACTTTTAAATGCATCTTGGAAAACAACTAGTCACATAACTTTTTACTATGAAAAATTAAAAAATGTGTAATATTTAATATAATTTTAAATAATAAAGAGAGAGAATTAATATAAAGTACTACTATTATATAATATAACTCAAAATTAAATGACTTTAATTTCATCGCCATATCAACTCTCTTTTTCTTATTATCTCTAGTTTTTCTTGCATAACAGTGTAATAACGTAACGTTGACTGTTTCAGCATTTGGAGGACCTTCTTGTTTATCTTATGCATATATATGTAACTGTTTTGTAGTGCTGCTGTGATAAAAAGGAAGCCAATCCAACTCTTCACAAATCACCGATGAAGTTCAAGGGATTTTATCTGTTGACAAAGTCACATAACGTACTGATAATGAAGCATACGTGTCAGATGAAATGATCATAGATACTAATTAACCTCCACATACAATTGATATGAACTTATGGGTGCTATATAAATAAATAAAATGAACTTGTATGGATGAGAGCTGAGGGTAATATAAAACACTTCCTCGAATAATAAGATATATACCTGAAACAAAAGAATATATAAATCGACAAATACAAAAAGGAATATAAATTAATCCAAATTTTGTACCTTATGTATGAAATCTTCAACTAGGTCATTTAGTGTCTCGAAACTAACTTTTAATAGATGCTTCAGTTATAACAAAGTATATAGATGAACAAATGGGGATCAATATTTTTACCATATATACTCAACTCTTTTCTCAAATTCTTTTATTTAATTTAAATAAATTATTTATGCATGTTAAGAAATATTTTTCAGAAATAAAACAAATTATCAAGAAATATATTATGGATTGCAAATATCAATACAACTAAACAAGTCAAGAACAGAAGATCCAGAACCACATTAGTCAATAACTAACCTGTATACTTTTTTAAATGTTGTCAGTCTTGATCATATTCTCTCCTTATCTATAACTTGTTGCAGCTGCCATTCTCTGTGGAGACCAACATACTTTACAGGATCATAATAAGCTTGGCTTATATGAAGTAGATCAACTAGAAGCATGTCTATCAAATTACCTGCAGTTATCTTTGTGCATAAAGAAAAAATTATAGTAATAATTTTTAAGATAATTATTATAAAATCGAAAAAATTATGATAATATATAACTGAAAGATTGCATAAAGAAGTTTAATCTTACATTTTTTTATCATTTACAATTCTCATCAAATATATATTATTTTACATTTTTTTAATTTCTAAGAAAGATTTATCTTAAAAAATAATATTGGTCCACGTTTTCAATTGACGCATTTTGCGTTTTTTCCTATAGTAACAAATAGTAAAAGAAAATTGATCATTTCACAAGATGAATAGATGAGCGTAAACTGTATATAATTGAAGAATTATATATATATATATATATATATATATATATATATATATATATAAAATAGAAAGTCGCAATTTTAGCAAGGAAAAAGCTAATCAACTTTTCTTCTTTAGTTTCGCATTTGCTACCTAGACTGAACAACGCACACATATTGTTTCAAGCCCCGCAAGTGAATACTATATTGAACAGAACAAAAAGGGAATTCGTGAACATAATCAATACGCAGACAAATAAATACAATCCCATCCATAGATGCACCATTTCGCTCTCACACTTTATTATTTAGTGCATTAGCTTATAGAGGTGGTGGTCCAATTAAACCTACCAATGTGTGTCACTTTGGGAAATTTTTGCGTATATTCCAACCTTTTATGAAAGTTATGCGCTGTTCAGATCTTTTATCTAGCGTGTTTTTTGAGTAATTAACTTCTTGGAAGCCGATCACAACCAAATTTCCAGCATCTTTCTCGCCCTTTACCAAAGGGAAAAGGTTCAGATTCAGACGCTGACATCTCACGTCTATTGAAGCTGCTTCTTCCCCACTCTTTCCACGTAATGCACGTTCTGCTTCTTCGTTGTAGAGAAAAATAAAATGATTGTATATAACAAAAGAATCATATAATATTTTTATTTCGTAAATCTTTATTGTGTGACATGGATTTTTAATTTATTATTTAGTAGTTAGTCATATACTATATTTTTTAATTGTATCATTCACACTTCTTACATTCTCGATCAAGATCATTATTAGTGATATTTTTTTATTTTTTTATCCCATTCCATTGTATTACTTACATCATGTTTGTTGTATCTTTTTTTTTTCTTCCACTTATAGTCTATATTTATACTGGAATGGAACAAAAGATTTCATTCCATCATTTCTAAGAAGAAAAATATAACGATATCTTAATTTATAGCAGTTAAAATTCCTAAAATGAATAAAATAATTTTTCAGGTAAAATTCTCCAAAAAATTATAATTTTTTGTTACTTTTTGATTGATTTTCTCACACTTTTTAATAACAGTGAATTTTAGTGTCTTCTATTATGATTGGAAAGTAAAAAGAAAAAGTAATTAATTTTGATAATCATGTTAGAAAATCATTTAATGAAATTATCATTGAAGACCAACAAAATTATATTTTATTTTTATAGAGATTAAATTAATATGAAAAATTTTATGATGAGATGAAATTGATATTTTTCAAATTTTATAAATACTTTAAACATATTTTATCTTTTATTGTATATTCTTATATTTAAAAAAACATTTAAAAAAAAACTTTTGTTTTTTATATTCTTACTTTTAAACTATTGCTCTTTGAATGAGGTGTTGGTCATGGATGTTTGAAGATGCAAGCACACAAAGTAAGAACACATGAAGAAGAAAAGGGATAAGCATACAATTTAAGCCGTTTATGATTAGGGTAAAATGTGCAACGATAAAATAGTATTTTATAAATTAAAGCTTTGTTCCATCAAATTAAGGTATCCTAAATTGTGTGGGAAGAAGATTAATTAGAGTTAAGCTATGGAATGAAATAGGTTGTGATTTACGTTTTTCCATGATTTCATCAAACCACACAATAGTACAACTTTCCCTTCTTCTCTACCCCTCTCCATTCTACCATCTATCATGGATCCGTACCGTAAGATAAAGGAAGAAAACAAATAGCTAGCCTCTCTTGTGGTCCTGATCTTTATGTCTCGATTGATGTTGATAGTTGACTTTTCATCTTTTCCCCCATTTCATTCCAGTCACTTACAAATTACAATGCAATTGGATAGGATTCTTCTTAACCAGAAACAAAAGGGATAAGATATAATTGTCCGTTTCTGAATTCCCGCTCGCACCTCATACTCCGTTCTTCAGTCATCTAATTTCAGTCGAGCTATATTATTTATATAATATTTTCAATTTGTTAATAATATTGTTATATTTATTTTTTTTATCATATTACTTATTTTATATCTTACATTTCGTTATCTACTTTTTAATAATATTGTTATATCAACAAATTATGAGTCTCACAAGATCTCAAAATGAAAAATTAAGCTTAATTTAATATTTCAATTAGTAGTTTAAGACGAACAGAGGCTTGATACAATTGTTCTGATGTAGAGAGAGAAAAAAAAGTAGAGAATTACTTAAGCTGCTCTTTATAAAAAAAAACTGCATGCGGATTAGTTGGAATACTCGCATGCCATGTATTGGCACAGAGAGTCTTGAGCAACCTACCTACAATTATAGCATGGGGTTTAATTTAACTTTTACTCTGTCGGTAATCATCCACAAATAATCTTATTGCTTTTTGCATATTTGTACGAAATAGCAAGCAAGGCTCCTTCGCAGTGTACTAGAAGACAAACAAGAACCGCAAATAATGCAAGAATAACGAGCCCTACGCTTTATCTTACCCTCCCCTAACATTAATTAACATGATGAAAGACAACTTTATGAAAGAACATGGAAAGGAATCCATCCCATTTCCAAAAGTGCTCCCTAAAACTCACACATGAAACCAAATAACGGTTAGCATCAACCATTTCCTTCATATACACTTGATAAACTAATCACACACACACACACACACACACATATATATATATATATATCTTAATTTATTTGAAATCATTCTAAACATCCCTACTCTGTTCCAGCAATTATGCAGTTAAGGAAAAAAATCAACGAGTGCGACAAATAAATAGTGCTATATTAGGATATGACTTAACTCAACCCCAACCCCAAAAGTAATTCATAGAATTGTCTCCCTTGTCTCCCACTTATATATTATTCTATAGCAATCTATATTGATAGTATGTGGGATATGAGCTTTTCCAAATAAACTATGACCACCACACCGTTGTGGACGTTATGTGAATCGAATTGGGAACCTCTGGTGCTTAAATTTTCAAATACTAAATCTAAGTTTTCCTTTTGCAAATACGAGGACCAAATCCGAACCTCTCATTCTCCAAATCATATTCAACGTAGAAATTCTGCTGCTGATAGTTCCCCAAGATGATGGCCGGACCGGCGGTTTTCGGTGGATCGGCACCACCGTCGGAGACAACGGTGAAACACAAGACCTCGGCATCGCCGACAAAAGAGAAATAATTCTGAAGCGGCTGCGTCATTTTGGCGCCGCCTTTGAACTGAAAAGTAAACTCGGGGAAACTGAGGGTCTTGACGCCGGAGATGTTAAAGCAGGGACTCAACCCAGATTGGGCCTCAACGTCCTCCGCCCTGGAATATTTCTTCCCCAGCTGCCTCACAAACTCTTGGGCCACCAAATTATAAACGGGCCTTTCCATGAACGTGAAGGTGGATCCAGAGTCCACGATGGTGCCGCCGTTACCCTCAGAGCCAGGCTCCAAAAACTTGTACGGAATCTTCACATCCACGCCCCCGACAATGACCTTGTGAAGAGTCACGTAGTAGTACTCACGGAACACGGAGTTGTTGGACAGGTTCGAGCCAAACGGCGTGTAGCTGAGGCCATTAGTTTTGGTGTCGCCATTGGAGCTAATCTGCAAAACGAGGTCGCTACTTTGCGGCGTATCGTCGAAGCGGTGGGAAACTAAGCAGTAAGAGAATCTTTTGAGATTCATTTGGGAGGGGAGAGACTCTGGGCCGCGACCGAAGCCGGCGATTCCGGAGGGTTGTCGAATGGAGAAGATGGAGCAACCTAAGAGGAATTGAGGAACGGTTTTTCCAGGGAAATTGAGGTTGTCGAGGAATAATAAGCCTGCGGTGGAGCCTAGGCCGTATTGGATGATGTAGGAGGGGCACGTGAGGGAACAGTTTTGGGATCCTGGTTTTTTGCATTGGGGGCAGCGAGATTCAACGTCGGGGCCGAAAAGGTAGCCGCATTTGGGGTTTCTGCAACCGAGGAGTTTGGCGGTGGAGGAGTTTTTCGGAATGAAGGTGGGGATTTTGGTGGGGTCGATGTTGGGGAAGTTGCAATGGGAGCAGAGGTAGCGAGAGGTGCAGGGGAACCATACAAGGCTGCTACCTGTGTCCAGAACCAAAGGGGAGCTTTGGGGTGGGGTTCCGAGGTGGAGATCTATGGAGTATCCACCGTAGGATTTGGGGTATGCTGGGGTTGTGACGACGGAGGGGGAGTTGTTGTTGCGGTGTTTGAGGTGGTGGGCCCGGGTTAGGGAAGAGGAAGCGGCGAGTTTGACAGAGTGGAATGGATCTGAGTGTGAGGAATGAGGTTTGGTAGGGAGAGGGGAGAGAGGGAGAGTGATGGAGTTTGAGGAAGTGAATGCGGTGTGAGAGAGAAGAGATAGTAATAGAAAGAGAATAATGTGATAAGGAGGAGGAGCCATTGAAGATAGAATGAAGGTGGTGTATGTTCTTCAACCCTGTTTCTTTATAAATGGAAGTGGCAGTGAGATTTGACCTTGACGGGGATGGAATTTAACAAAACTTGCCATCAACGGCAACGCTGGAATTTCAGTTTTGACGCGCCACTACGTGGACTCAAACTCCACCCAACTGCTCACAGCCTCACACTGTCATCTGTTTCCTACAGTTTCTATACCTATCTATGCTTTGTCGTTTTGGGTTATTTTTCTTCACATTTCACAATCACACTCACTTTTTTTTCATTTTAGTCTTAAATTGTCATAATCGAGGTTAACTGTTCTATTCAAATGCTATCATATTCGTGTGTTTGCAGTATATATACTATGAGGAGTAAAACATTTATATGTCATTTTAAATTTATCTTTGTTGTTAAATATTACGATGATATTTATTATAATTCACGAGCACTTATATATACACATATATGAATTTTTATATCGTTCTATTGTGGTAGTGTTTATTTTTTTTGCATAAAGTTGTAGCTGGAAATAATAAGGCTACCTTCCAAGTTCTCTTATATATTATTTGGTGAGGAAAGGAAAGTAGAAGAAAAAATTGAAATGAAATAAAATATAGAAAAATAATGTATAACTCGTCAAAATAATTATTTAAATATTTTTTTTCCCATAAGATTTGTACATCATGGATACCATCTCATATTAGAGACTTACTTGTACGACAAATAGAATTTTATAAATTGAATTTTTCTATTTATACATCTGTTATCTTTGAGGTGCTTGTAGCCTACTATAAATATTGTTTGCTTCAGCTAAACTGTCTCTTTGCTAGTAGGTCCTAATTAAGGTTTAACTCTTCTAAAATAGTAATACTCCAACCACTACTTCAAAGTACTGCTAAAAGAGTTTTAGTTTAGGAACAATTTGGGAATTCAACGACTAGGATTCCATTAATAAGAGTAGTGTACATACAGAGGATCAAATATTTTGGACAAAGCCAGATTTAGAAAGATGGGCCATGTAGCTATAATACCTGGCCCAAATATATAATATTATGTCTTTTTCCCAATTATTTAAGTTCTTATTGTAAGAGGGTTATCATTGATTACATTATATTTAAATTGGGGGAAAGAAGTCAAGATATGATCAGTAGTAGTTACTTCAAAAATTAAAGACTAACAAATGTGATTTGTTAATTATCTATTTGGTCATGAAATCAACCAAAAGCCTAGGATGATCCAAAATTAAAGAGTTTAGATCCTTTTATATAATTATCAATGTGTGGAGGTACTCCAACACTACCCATCTGGCTATCTGAGACCAAGTCTAAGAATAAATCAAACTTATAATCAAGCTTCATCCTTTATAACCCCCCCCCCCCCCCACACACACACAAAAAAACTTAAGTAATAAAATATATAAAAGGTGATTTAACAAAAAAAATATAATGAGATGTTGATTGTGAACGAGAGTAGAAGTAAAAAAGTGATAAGAATTATGTTTGTATTGAGAAGTATATAGAATATTTTAAAATTAAAAACTAATGTATAAAAAGGAAAAACCGACCACGTTTCCAACTTGCCACGACATACAGGTGAATGGCGAAGCTTGACAAAAAAATTGAAGGGCAAAATAATTAAATTTATAATGTATAGATTAATATAATAATTGAAATAATGTAAATTTTTCTGGGTTATTTCAAGGATTTAATAATACTATTTAAGTATTAATTTTTTCTCATTTAATTTTTATGATATCAGTGTATTTTTGTACTTTATAAATAGCACTCTTTTGGGTTTTTTTTATGACTTTTTTTATCCTTGAATGCTACTGTATTAAAAAAATAGAGAATTTTTCTTTTCTTTTTAAAAAAATTGCAAGGTGTATTAAGTTTTTTTTATACAAAACAAAATTTTCTATTTTTGTACCAAAAAAACACAAAAGAAATATAAGAATATGTAGAAAATATTCAAGTTTTCTATGGATTTTTCAAAGAACTGAAGGAAATAACCATACGAAATTTTCAGATATTTTATAAAAAGAAAACTAAAAAATAATTTGCATGAAAAAACCACAAGAAATTTCACATGCAAGAAAAATATGGTAAAAAATAAGTGAAGCCACATGGACGCATACCCCACTCCACGCCATATATAGCTCATGGTACATTCGAATTCCGAGGAATGAGTAGCGCCCACAATTACAAAGCAATGCAAAACTAACAAACACCACATGAATAAACTGGTGGCTGCCATCAACAGTTGCAGTGATGTAAATCTTAGCATTTAAATTCAGGCTTCTAAATTCAACCTCACTTAACTACACTAGGCACTATTTTTAGAATTTAATTTCTTTTTTCAATAACTGTTTCAAACTAGCACTATGAATTCAGTGCGTGAATAATATAATGACTTGGTAATGAATTTAAGATAAAATATGATACTATTTTAAATTTTGGAATCAAACTTAATTAAATCCCAAAAGTTAATTTGTAACATTTATATATACTATTGTTTAGACACTGTTTCTAATCAAGGTGAAATTTAGATTTTTCTTAATAATAGTACATTTCAGGTTCAGTTATGAGTTTCTTCAGCTTGGGAGCGGGCGTAGCAGCATTGCATGGAAAAGAGTACAATTGTACAAGACACACAGATAAGAGTAGCTTTGGACGTGAAAAGAGAACATTATCTTAGGGCAGTTGTTACCTACACCATTAATTTTGCTTCTTGCACCCTTTAGGAATGTACATTCTGACTTAAGTGCAGGAAGCAATTTGAGAGGTGCAGAAAATAATTGCCTTAACGTTGTTGTTATAGCCTTACAAGTCGCTCATTCTCCCAGACCGCGAGTTCTTACATGTAAATTGGAGCATGGCGGTGGTGGTTGAAGCCTGGCGGCTGGAGTAAAGAGAGGAAGGAGGAGATGTTTAGATAGGGGAGGGTCGAAATTTCTGAACAAATTTGTCCGCCGAAATTTCTTTTGACAATTTAGTTCATCTGAATACAAAATTTTCATTGTCAAATATGACCAAGAATGTCACAGACAATTGTCTTACATTTTACAAATTAAGAGATAAAATTTTATTTTTCATAATTTAATCATCTCCAAATTCAAGAATCAGATATTTACCTGTTACAACACATGAAATCTCTTACTAAAGTCTAACAGTGTTTAGTTGGAAAGAAGTAGAGAAAGACACTCCCCATGAAAGAAGAGAAATTTTACGAATTCTGTTTTGTTTAGTTTAAAATGAGAGAACGGGGAGAAAGAGAATGAGAGGTTAGGATTTATTTTATTAATATTTTAAAAATTTGTTTTCAATTTTTTTGATTTTTGTTTTCTTATTAATACTTATAAAAGCATAACAGTATATTATTATTATGTTTCCCTTTCATCCTTTACTAATCAAATAAGAAAATTTTCTCCTTCAACCAAACCATATAAGAAAATCATCTCCCTTTATCTCCACTTTCAAACAAAGGTCATATGAGCTGGGGAAGCCACTGTCTGTGGACCAGTGAATGGTATGAAAGAAAATCATGCTGTACTCGTATCAGTTGTCTTTGGACCAAAAAAAAACTCATATTAGTTATCTTAATCTGCAGTGTCAGACTTCAGATGACCACTTTGAGGACTGACTGATTAGTACAATAGTACCGATTTCACAAAGCTCAAAAATAAATAAACATTAAAAGCTTAAATAAGATTTTATTCCTTTAAATTTGGATAATTATTTTTTTAGTCTTTAAAAAAAATTATTTTGATTAGTTCTTCAAATTTTTGAAAAATTATTTTTAGACTCTCTCATTCTTTGCTTAAAGATATCACGATTTGTTACTATTTGTCATCATTAAAAATATATTTATTTTAATTTAATTTCTTTAAAAATGATTTATGATAATTTAAAATAGATAAAATATGTAAAAAAAAAGAGAAAGCAAACCTTACAATTCAAATATTTTAATGATTTAAAATCATCAAAAATCATTTTTTAAAATAAATAAATAAATTTTTGCAGTTAAAAATTATTACAGATTATGATTGAACAAAGAATGATTGAAAATAAATTTTAAAAAATTTAAAACACTATTCAAAATAAATTATTTTTTTAAAGATTAAAAAAATAATTGTTCAAATTTAAAACTAAAAATATATTTAAATTGAAAATTAAGATATCCAAAAATTAGGGTCGGTCAGGTGGAATGTGGGCCTATATTTTGTTAAGCAAAACATTTGGGCCGGCCCCATATATCGTTGTTGTCTAGTCTTATAATCAGTCAGCACGGCTCGTTTGTCAATCCACATTCCTGAGAATATCACAACAATAGGCATACTTGTCTCAATTTTTTTGGTTGCCTTTTACTTATCTATGTGGTTGTCTTTTAGTAGATAGTGCAGACAAAAAAAGAAAAAAAAAATTATGCTTCTGTTATTTGAACATATAAAAAAAGAAGAAGAATTATGGTATTTATGCATTCACACGTGACATGCATGCTGGATAAACTACATCCTCGGCTGTTTCATGATAATTTTATTTTTACGTGACCTAATTAATTTTAGGATTAATTAAGTTTTTAATCCTTTAATTTTTTTAATTATAATTTTTAGTTACTAAAAAATTTTATATAATTTTTAGTATTTTGTTAATTTCCGTCAACAATTTTAATCTTTTTAATTTTTTGTATATTTTTAATTCTTTGTTTATTTTATATTTGGAACTACTTATGAGTAATAAAAATAAATCTAAAAATGGACAAAAAGTTTTAGACAAATTAAAAAAGATGACCAAAAATTAATGAAGGACTAAAAATTATTATAAATTTTGAAGGATAAAAAATTATAATTATGGAATAGTTAAAGGATTAAAAATTAAATTAATCCTTAATTTTATATTTGGTGTATGATAATACGATGAGATGATATTTTATAAACTAACAAGTTGTTGGTGAGTGATAACAAATTAATAATATTTTAGGTTTGAATTTTTTAAATGAAAAAAATATAATTGGAATGAGAGATCTCATCAAAGGTGACAAGATTTTTCTGCAAAATTGGTTCTCCGTATTAATAACATGATAAAAAAAATTGTTATAACTTATTAAAATTGTGGAATTATAGTAATACTTGAAAATTGTGGAATTATAGTAATACTTGAGGCAATACATTAAAATAACCATGCCCGTAATTACTTGATTAATAAAGTTTAAGGTAATGTCTATTTAAATTTCAATTAAATATATTCAGGTGAGTCTTATTTTAACACATCTATTAGCCAAACAGTCATCAGGCAAACCAAATGTTAGAAATAATTGTGCAAATGAAATAACATTATTCATTCACTTCATTAATTGTTTCGGTTCCAATAAAATATAATATTTAAATTTAAATTCCTCTTATTTTAGAGGATTTTTATTTTAATCGATGTTACATAGGTAACATGAAATCTATTTTTCAACTTGTTAGCTCTTTCATTACTTAATAGTAAGAAATTGTGATGTTGGAGACTAAAATGAAAAAAAAAAATCAATAAGTAAATAAGAGAACTAAAATGAATAAAAAAATGCATAATTTTATATGAGACTAAAAATTTATTTAAGTCTTTACTTTAAATAATATAAAATACTTACTTTGTTTTCTTTTAAATGAGAATGATGTATTCACCGCCGTTTGGTTTTTGTTACTGATAAGGAGGTGAGTGTAGGGATTAATATTTTACACTTGGTTGGGAAATAATGCTTGCAAGGGTAGGGCCTGTATGGTTATATAACTGCTATGAAGGGTGAACTATAACCCATACACGTATGTATGTCCCTTTTGGTAGTCCTTGTATCCTTTAATAATAATCTTTTCTGATTAAAAAAATCATGCAGAACACTCACAACCAACTAACAATTTAGCAATCCTAAACTTATAGAGACAAAAAAACAAAAGATACATATATAGAAATCATACTCTCCCTATTACAAAGAAACCTACATGTGGATATGCGCGTATAAGAACATGGTAATTGCCTCTAACAAAGAAAAAGAATAAGGTAATTGCCGATATCGATCTATAGATATTTTTAATTGTATAGAATATTAAAATGATTTTAGTTATAATTATTGAAAATTTTTATAAAAAATATTAGAATAAAAAAATTACAGTATTTTAAAATATTTTTAATCTTTATTTAAAATATTCACAAATACCCACAAATATTAAAAAAATACGCAGGTATTCATTTAATATCTCATATATGCACGGATAACAGGATAAACACAAGACAAATATTTATTGTATAGAACAAGCAGTAGGTAACTACATTGTCCATGTTTTCCCCGTACTATTTCATCTTTAAATGATGGTAGAAAACCTCCCATGGAATGAGGAGAAACCCCCAAAGGGGCATTGCTGTTCTTTTCTTGTTAGTGTTTTTTTTTTCCTTCTTAACATACCTTATTTGTATTTATAAGAATCAAATTCAAAATCTTATTTAAGATATTTGGATCCCATTATATTCGGACCAAAATAATGATGATAAAGATAACATATATATATATATATATTAATAAATGTAAAGTTTATTTAGAGAATTGCAAAATTTTTAAATATTTAAAATAAAACACAATCAATGAAGATGAAATTAAATGAGTTTTTAATTCAATTTTAAAAAACACTTTTAATTCAATTTTAAAGATAAAAAATAGTTTTAATTTTTATTTTTAATTATAAAAATAACCTATCAATTCCTTCACCCCGCTATTTAAAGAGTGGCATACTTTATTATTTACCAAAAAAAGAGTGACATACTATCTTTGTCACTATTTAATTGTTACCATATTTATTATCATTATTATATTATTAATCAACTCCTATTTTGTCGTCACTATATATTAT